>CABFOQ010029749.1:0-28084 GCA_900660455.1 Gephyroberyx darwinii | reverse complement strand
CTTTTTCAGGTATCTAGAGGAACCTACTATGATTGCAGCCTTCAACGGGAAGCAGACAGGGAAACATGTTGTGCACATTGCCTGTGGGAGCACCTACAGCGCTGCCATCACGGCTGACGGCGAGCTCTATACCTGGGGCAGAGGCAACTATGGTCGCCTGGGCCACGGTGAGGTCCATGTACACTGAACAGCTGGACACTATCTCAAGCCTTCCAGTCTCCTCTGTGCACAATAATAACATCTTTCTGCTTCTTGACTTCTTCATTAGTGGTTCTATGTTTGATTACTGAAAAGGAGTTTTCTCTTGAATGGGTTTTCTAGGCTCCAGCGAGGACCAGACCACACCCATGCTGGTGACAGCGCTGAAAGGACTAAAGGTGGTGGATGTGGCTTGTGGGAGTGGTGATGCACAAACTCTTACCGTAACAGAGAATGGTAAGAATCACAGATTACTCACTTTTGGCTTGAATTTTGACCATAGAAATGCTCACCATCAAGCATTTTCATTCACCTGAACAACCTTCTTTCTCTGTTTCTACAGGTCAGGTGTGGTCCTGGGGGGATGGAGACTATGGTAAACTGGGCAGAGGAGGCAGCGATGGGTGCAAGACGCCCAAACTGGTGGAGAAACTGCAGGATCTGGACATAGTGAAGGTGTGCTGTGGCAGTCAGTTCTCAGTGGCCCTCACTAAGGATGGCCAGGTGTACACCTGGGGGAAGGGAGACAACCAACGCCTAGGTCACGGCACTGATGAGCATGTCCGCTATCCCAAGTTGCTTGACAGTCTACAGGGTGAGTTAACGATATAAACATTTCTTCAGAAGGAGTAGGAATATTGAAAGACTGACTTGTGTCTCTTACAATTGGCAATCAGGAAAGAAAGTTGTGGACGTTGCCGTGGGTTCTACACACTGCCTAGCCCTCACTGATGATGGAGAGGTGCACAGTTGGGGTAGCAATGATAAGCTACAGCACTTTGATACGCTGTTCTCCAATAAGAAGCAGCCCAAGGCACTCCCAGGGCTCAACTCCAAACACATAGTGGGCATCTCCTGTGGCCCAGGACAGGTAATGTACATAACTGTTGTTGCAGATCTAATGGGCTAATTATGTTAGACCCAAAATATATGATTGACATGTTTTTGCAGAGCTTCGCCTGGTCCTCATGCTCAGAGTGGTCCGTTGGGCAGCGTGTGCCCTTTGTGGTGGATGTGTGCCCCATGACTTTTGAGCAGCTGGACCTGCTGCTGCGGCAGGTCAGCGAGGGCATGGACGGCAGCTCAGACTGGCCTCCCCCACAGGAGAAGGAGTGCATGGTAGTGGCCACACTCAACCTGCTCAGGCTCCAGGTAGGCAGCAAACTGTTAATTGCAGAAGTTGTTTTCAAATGTTTAATCACAGATGTTTCACTGAATTAGAACTGTACTGATATACTCTGACACTTAGGCTTACACCTAGCTAACCATGCACATCATTACCCAGTAATTTCTAACATTGCTATTGGTCTCAACAACATTGGGCAAATTGGACGGCTTACCATAATTAGGGCATATTCTTTGAAAGTGTACCTGTGTGTCCTGCTTTCAGCTCCATGCAGCCATCAGTAACCAGGTGGATCCAGAGGAGCTGGGATTGGGGCTTGGTAGTGTGCTGCTCAACAACCTGAAGCAAACTGTGGTAATGCTAGCTAGCAATGCTGGGGTGCTCAATTCTGTGCAAGCAGCTGCCCAAGCTGTTCTTCAAAGTGGCTGGTCAGTGCTGCTGCCCACTGCTGAGGAAAGGGCCAGGGCATTATCCTCACTCCTACCTAATGCCGGTGAGTGGAACAGAACACTTAATAACTCTTAAGAATTACTCACAGCAATAGACACCAAGTAATCCATTAATGCTGCTGTGAGATAAGGATATGATTGCGGCTGGAGATCTAGATGTTGAATTCTTTTTTAAAATTTTGTTCCCTCTGTTTCCCAGCATCTGGAAATGAGATGAGTGTCAGCCCTGGGCGTCGCTTCATGATTGACCTGCTGGTCAGCAGCCTAATGGCTGATGGAGGGTTGGAATCGGCTTTGAATGCAGCCATCACTGCTGAGATCCAGGTCAGTTAGTTTAACGCAGAAGTCATGGCTTTGCTATCCTTTCCCGCACATAATTTATTCAACACTTTCTCTACCTGGGCAATAAACTGTAGAAAAAGATTTCTCTTTGGAATGACATGATGCTTGAAGTTAAAATTGCTGAGATCCACACTACAAAGGCTTTCAGGCAAACCTTCTTCTTTTCTCTAAGTCAAGTAAATGTCACCTAATCAGGTTCAGTCGAAGTAATGACAGATTAAAAATTTGACAATTTAAAGAAGTACTTTGACAACTGCAGGAGCGCCTTTAACCAATGCACAATAATATTAGACATAGATGATTAAAATCTCTTGCATCAACACCCCTTCACTTCTGTACTTGACTGTTTCCCACTGGATAAGAGTCTCACACATTTTAATTTTACTTCACATCAGGATATCGAGGCCAAGAAGGAGGCTCAGAAGGAGAAGGAGATAGATGAGCAGGAGGCTAATGCCTCCACCATGCACCGCTGTCGCACCATGCTGGACAAAGACCTCATCAACACAGGGATCTATGAGTCAGCTGGGAAACAGAGCCTGCCTCTGGTGCAGCTTGTACAGCAACTGTTGAGGTACCCGCCCTTTTGCCTGAATCATTATATGATACACTAAGTTTATGCCACCATATAACAGTATCTCCTAGGTGTCCAGGATACAAAGCCAGTACGGTGAATGAGTAGCTTATAGAAGATTAACAGAGTTGATTTCCACAGGAATATTGCCTCCCAGACTATTGCCAGGCTGAAGGACGTCGCTCGGCGCATCTCCAACTGTTTAGATGCGGAGCACATCAGCAAGGAGCGCTCTGCCTCTCTAGACTTGCTGCTGCGCTTCCAGAGGCTGCTGGTTAGCAAGCTTTACTTGGGTGTCACTGGCACGGAGAACGTCAATGGATACAGTAAGTAGTCTTCCAGATCAGAGTAACTATTTATCACAAGTTTAACAATTGGTAGCAATTATGTGTTGTTCAGTGTATTCCATATTTCTTTCTGTCCGTGCTGCAGACCCTGAGCTCCTGGGTGTGGGGTCCCTGTTGAAAAAGTACATTGCCCTGCTGTGTACTCACATTGGGGACATCCTCCCTGTAGCAACAAGTATTGCCTTCACTGGCCGCCGCCACTTTGCTGAAGTCTCTCGTGTTATTGAAGGAGATCTAACCGGTAATTCCTGTTCTCACATGTGCTGAGCTGTATGGGTTTTCCTAGCAAAGCAACATGAATTGTATGCACACTTTTGAATGAGTAGGTGAACCAATAATGTATGACCTGTCTCTATTTGGATAGGAGTGCTGCTGCCTGAGTTGGTGGTATCGATCGTCCTCCTCCTCACCATTGACGCAGGTCTGATGCAGGAGACAGGCTCTATCCCTCTCCTGGCTGGACTCCTGGAGCACCTGGACCGATTCAACCACCTTGCTCCAGGACATGAGAGGGATGACAACGAGGACTTGGCCTGGCCGGGCATTATGGGTACAGCACCAGGCGTGTCTTATTAGGTCATGGCGGGGGAATTATTATGATAGAATAGAGATAAAAAGAGATTGAAGGTAGATAATAGATAGTATTTAGTGCCTTGTGGGTTTGAATGTAACTAGCTTTTACGCCTCTGTGGCAGGCTCATTCTTCACAGGACAAAGTTCCAAGAACAATGAGGAGGTGTCTCTCATCCGCAAGGCTGACCTGGAGAATCACAACAAAGACGGTGGTTTCTGGACGGTCATCGATGGAAAGGTCTATGACATCAAAGATTTCCAGGCTCAGTCCCAGTCACTAACAGGAAACAGCATTCTGGGTACGAGTGAAAACCCATGTTTTGTTTTGTAAAATCTACAAGAGCTTTTACCGATGGATGAAATTGTAGGGTCAGGGTCCAGTATGTTTGAAATACCCTTAACTATTTTTCTTTTTAATTTTGACTGCAGTAAAAGGCTGAATTAATATTGCTTAGGAGAAATGTGGATCAAGCATACTTGGGAGTTAAACGTGAACCATGAGTTACGTTATTAGCTCATGTTATTAGCTTTGAAATGCGCAGAAAATTATTGGCACTCGTCCATAACATAATGATTTGTTTTTCTCGCATCGATACTGGTCTAACAAAGCATCCCTTCTTACAGCTCAATTTGCAGGAGAGGACCCTGTGGTTGCTTTGGAAGCTGCCTTGCAGTTTGAGGACACTAGGGAGTCAATGCAGGCCTTCTGTGTTGGGCAGTATATGGAGGTACACACTATCACAATATACCTAAATGTTTTGGTAAATGTTATATCTATCTTCATAGTTAGGAGTATAATAGTAGTATAATCTTTCTAATTGTATTGCCCTATCACCTGCAGCCTAACCAGGAGACAGTCACCACCCCAGACCTCAGCAGCCTGTCCTCCCCGCTTATTGATACAGAGAGGAACTTGGGGCTGCTGCTGGGTCTGCACGCTTCCTACCTGGCCATGAGCACCCCCCTGTCATCCATGGAGATAGAATGTGCCAGTGAGTTTACAAGATTGATCAATAAGTTGAAAGCGACTTGGCCTGAGAACTGGGTTCTTGGTCTTTCCCAATGTTTATGCCTGTTAATTGGTTTTAGGTTTAACTGCAATTTTTGTTCTTCTCACACAGAATGGCTCCAGTCCTCTATTTTCTCTGGAGGCCTGCAGACCAGTCAAATCCACTATAACTACAATGAAGAGAAGGACGAAGACCACTGCAGCTCCCCAGGTACAACCACTCCAGATAAGGCAAAGCTGTACTCCCGCAGGATAACCCTCAGTGACCATGCACAGCCTTTCCTGCAGGCCATCGCTGACAACAACACTCAGGACCACACTGTGAAGGTACAAACATAAGAACGACAGGGCAGATGCACTTCACAGTGGGCATAAAGCTAAAGGAAAGAGTCATGTTTTTGTACCCTATGTTTTGTTTTTGACATTATAGGACTTCCTATGCCAAATAGAGCGTTGCTGTAAGCAGTACCATCTTATTACACCCATCACTTTCCCCCCGGAACACCCTGTGGAGGAAGTTGGCCGCTTGCTGCTCTGCTGCCTGCTCAAACATCAAGACCTGGGTAACTTAGCAACTGGCCTCAGACACAATTTAGATTTAGGAGCTAATTTAGGCCTGTTTCATTATTGTTACTTGTGTTAAAATGGAATGAATTTTGTCCCCTCTGTACCTATGGGCAATTTCTGGCTCCACACTGTGCTCTCATTTTATGAGAAAGTCCTAAGTAGCAACAAAAGGTTATTGATTTCTATTACATGTGTAATGTTAAGCACATACACATATAAAATAATTATGACAAATTTATCTCTGGGGTTTGTTCATTTTTTTTCTTGTACATCAACAGTATCTTTTGTTCTTGTCACAGGTCACATTGCTCTCTCACTTGTCAATCAATGTGCCTTGGGTGTGGACCAAGGGAAACAGAGGTCCCTCCCTAAATCTGTGATTGATGTGTGCCGCATGGTGTACCAGGCAAAGTGTTCTTTAATCAAGGTATGGTTCATGCTCATAGCTTGTGCGACCTCCCAAATAGTTGCAGATAATGGCAATGAAATACAAGTATTATATTCATATTAATTTTCACTGCAGTAAAGGTGCTTCAGTGGAACTAGTAAATTGTGATACAAGGAGGAACAGAGCTTTTAATGGCTTGTGTTTGTTTTGCTCCACTTGGATCAGACTCATCAGGAACAAGGTCGCTCTTACAAGGAGGTGTGTGCCCCTGTCATTGAGCGCCTGCGCTTCCTCTTCAATGAACTGCGTCCGGCTGTAAGCAATGACCTGTCTATAGTGTCCAAGCTGAAGCTGTTGAGCTCTCAGCCACGTTGGAAGAGGATCACCCAGAAACTTATCAGGGACCGCAGAAAAAAAAGAGGTGGGTTACTCAAAGCTAATTTTCTTTCAAGCATTTACTCAGTATCGCTATGGGTCCATCCTCTGTGTAGTCCTTAGAAGCGTCTATATCATTACGCCAGCCATGAGTGACTAGTAGTGATGCTTGTGTCCAGAGGAGGACACAAGCCAAAGCTCCCTCTTCTCACCGCACCTTTGCCCAAACAGCAGCACAGCCAGCCAGCAGCATCATCCAAGGTCCCCAGGCATCCTGTTACCCCATCCACTGGCCTGAACCAGCCTAGACCTCAGAACCCCAATGGTTCCTGGTCACTTGCAGCATCCCCCCACAGTCTCACCAGTGCACATGCACTTATTTTATAAAACTGTCCCCAGTGCCTCCAGACATGTGTTGGCAAGGAACCTACATTTTAATAGCCTGAAGTATTATGCTGATTACCTTAACTGCCCTCATATAAACAAGTAAATAGACCAACCAAGAAGCAAGCTTGAATCTATGCCTGTGTGAAGGAAGAACCCCAAACTATTGCCAGATTAAAGGTTTGCATTCAATTATCTTTAAATTGATAAGGTAACATGGAGTTCAAGTATCAGAATAAAGGTTAAAACTAACCCATACCACTTCCAACACGTTACCAAGGGCACTGTCACCTCTCTGGGGTAAGCACTTTAACAGTGTGGGTCACTCACTCCAATGCAGTGGCCTGCATCCCATACTGGATCTGCATGCCCTGAACAAGAACCTCAGGACATACAAGTTCAGAATGCTGACACATGTTGCCCTCTTGGGTTTTTTGCATCCAGGCGTTTGGTTTCCATTGGTTCCCACGTCATGGACATGGCCAGGTCATGTTTACAGCAGACTGTATGGCAGCTCTAAGCCATTGGACACACCCACCTTGCTGATACAGGGAGTGCCAATGGGCACAGGGCAAGCCAGGAAGGTGATTACAGATAATTTCTAATGGAGTGGGGTGCCACCCTTGGGGGAATGTCTAGGAGTACCCACATAAATTGCCACAGTACTCTTGGCAGTGTTGCTGATGTTGAAACATTCCCTCATGTAAAGGGGCCACCATGTTCTTATCAGGTCAGAGAGCACTACTGTAGTAGCATATGTCAACAGGCAGGGGGGGGGCTGTGGTCCCCTCAGTTACACACATTTGCTCACAAACCTATTGTGTGGAGTTGTACACAACTCCTCTCACTGAGAGACATCCATGTACCAAGGGTTCAAGACTAGGGAGCAGATCTATTCTCCAGAGGCAATGCCCAATACATGGAGTGGAGACTTTATCCAGAGGCAGATATAGGCGTGGTTTGGCTTGCCCGAAATAGACCGTTGTGACTTGAGGGAGAACACATGGTGGGCCATGTTCTCTTCTCTGAGAGATCAGGATGCACCAATGGGGGTGCATTCATTGGCCCACAAGTGGCCGCAGGTATGCTTTACCCCCGTTGGCTTTGATTCTTCCCACTCTGGCCAGAATGAGAGAGAATGGACTGTCATTAATTTTTTTGCTCTGCATTGGCCAGGGAAGCATCGGCTAGCAGTGATTATTCAGCTTCTGTGGTCAACTATGTCCTCCCATTGCACAAGACCTGCTTTCACAGGCCCCCCTCACCCGGAGCATATAGCCCTCTGGGCTTAGACTGTGAATGTTGAATGTTGAATGTTGAGCATGCCCTTCCAATGCCCCTTGAGAGTACTTTTGTCAGTCTTGCAGGAGATGCTAGTCAAAGTCTTTGTTTGCATGTTGGGCTTCACCTTACATTTACACACACACAAGTTACTGCACCTCCTTGGCACACACTGTCCTGTACTTTACACTTGACACCACTACTCAGCACATTGTTTTTTGTGAACCTTGGTCCTGTGAGGAACGACATTTCGTTTGGCTGTATGTGCTACATGTATGGCTGAAATGACAAAAAACTTGACTTGACATGGCCAATTTGGTATATCATGGTATAGAGGCTTCTGAGGACTTAGCATGAGTGAAGTATTTTACTATGGGTACGTCCCTCCACTATCAGAGAACCGGGGTTACGATCATAGCTAAAGTTATTTAGCATTAGTAGCCTATAGGGATAGGGCTTCATTTTCTTGATGTATGAATTAGTTCTGAATTGACATGTATTGATTTTTTTTCTTAGTGCCTAAGAAGTCAGAGTCTGCTGACGTAGAAGAGCCAAAGCTGGAGAATGAAGGGACCAATGAGGAGGAACTTAATGTCCCCATCAGCCCCACACCTGCTGAAAGGAAATTACCCACTAGCAAGTCAACCAAGGTACTAAAGCTGGATTTAATTATTCAGACATCATAAGATAAAAACTATGAAGTGAAGAGGTTCTCACAAAGCTTGTTAATTACAATCCTTCAGAAAAACATCATTTTCTCAAGAACTTATTGGGCTGTTGGCTAATTATAACAAGAGTTATCCTGCTATAATACGATAGCAGGATAACTCTGGGAAACAAGATGGTATGAAAACACTTTATCTTCCAGTTTATCTTCTGCTTGAAAACAATGAGATATCACTTCATAGATTTATAGCCTATGACCTTAGCACTTAATTTAACACTATATAGCGTAATTTTAGCAAGGAAAACGGTGGGAAATGTTGGCAACAACACCTAAAGCTTTTTTCTAGGGTAGAAGTTCTGAGCGCCAGTCTTGCGCCAGTCATTTTGCTAGTCAGTGGTGAAATGTGATTGATGCCTCAACTGAACAAATGTACAAATGAATAATTATTCTCATTTTAAGTCTTGAACTGGGTATTCAGACCTTCCCTTCCAGCAAAGTTTTCATAGTTTGTTTGTATCCTGCCTCACTGCAGTCAAAATATCATACAAAGAACAACACAGAGGCTGTAGTGTTTGACATTGTAGTTTGACATTCCTGTGTTTTATTATTATTTTTAAGCAGGACAAGTGGCAGCCGCTTCTAAACACTGTGGCCAATGTCCAGAAATACAGGTGGCTGAAGCACAGTGTTCAGGGTGTCTTCTCTCAGTCCAGCCTTATGGCCACAATAGTGGAGTTTGCCCTGAAAGAAGAGCCCCTGGATGTGGAGAAGATGAGGAAGTGTCTTCTAAAACAGGTGAGACTAAAACAACAGATAGTTCATGTGTGACTGTCAACATTTTAAAACATTTTAATCTCTGGTTTAAGTTTGAATACACATTTGGAGGGGGAGTGACAATAAGTCAATGTGTTAATGTATGAAGTAGAAGGAGGGAGGAGGGACTATTCTTTATGACTGTTATGATGTGGAGATGAGATAATTTACACTCAACTTGTGAGTGACATGACAGATGTTAACATTACTCCCTCCACAGCTGGAGAGGGCTGAGGTGAGGCTAGAGGGCATCGACACCATGCTGAAGCTGGCCTCCAAAAGCTTCCTGCTACCGTCTGTGCAATATGCAATGTTTTGTGGCTGGCAGAGGGTCATACCGGAAGGGACCAACATTGGGTATGTCAATACTTTTTGGATTTATGGTTAAAAATAACATGGAGGCATTTGCTTGCAATTTTAGCTTATTTAATTTTATTATTCAAAAGACATTACATTAGCGATAATGTAGACTTGTGTGTCCGCTAAGGAAAATAAAAAGCTGCCAATGATTAAATGAAACCAGGTATTTCCACTTTGCCTGTGGTGGTGTGTTCAGTTACTGAGCCTTCTAATGTTTCAACACTCCCTCTCAGAGAGCCCCTGTCTGACTGCCTGAAGGATGTGGATCTGATCCCTCCCTTCAACCGCATGCTTCTCGAGGTGACCTTCGGCAAGTTATATTCCTGGGCCATCCACAACGTTCGCAACATCCTGCTTGAGGCTAGCGCCCGGTTCAAAGAGCTTGGTGAGTGGCGCAGTTATATGGCTACTTCAGTTCAGGACAATTAAAATAAACTGGTAATCATGTGATATAATTTCATGACCAGAAATATACTCAAACTAACTTGTTCACCATGTGTCACCAGGTGTGCAGCCTGTTCCCTTGCAGACAATTACCAATGAGAACCCAGCGGGACCAAGCCTTGGTACCATTCCTCAAGCCCGCTTTCTCCTGGCCATGATTCATATGCTGTCCCTGAAACATGGAGCCAACAGCCTCAGTCTGCTGCTGAACTCTGGCATGCTGGCCCTCACACAGAGCATCCTCAGGCTCATTGGTGAGGCCTGTCAAATGTCCATACTCTACATACAAAGCTTAATCAGAACAGAAGCAGAGGGTGCCTTTGAGGCTTACCAGCTGAATGTTTGTTTGAATGTTTTTGCTTTTTAACACAGAAGTTGAAAAGGACAGACCGTATATTAACATTCATTGCATGGAGGATACAGAAGTATTTAATGTCCCTTTTATTCTTGTATCCTCAGGTCCCAGCACAGACAACAGTGAGGAGGACCTGAGTTTATGTGCACACGGAGGCTCAGCCACAGTACTGGAGGAGTCCAGAAAAGAGGCTGCCCCTGCCCCGCTGCCTGCCTCTGGTCCAGAGCTGGCCGCCATGATGAAGATAGGCACTAGGGTCATGAGGGGACTGGACTGGAAATGGGGAGATCAGGTAAGTTATTGGAGCACATGATTGAGATTAACAAAAGGGTATGACCATCAGTGGCAACAGCATTATACATGTAAAAATCCATTTTACAATCAAGTTGACAACTTATAATGATGATGATGCTTAATCTTGTACTCTGAGTCTAGCAAACAAAAGGAGGGCACACAGCCTGCTGATCAGTATTTGACCCTGTGCATGCTCTGTACAGGATGGCCCAGCGCCGGGTCTTGGCCGGGTTATCGGGGAGCTGGGCGAGGATGGCTGGATTAGGGTCCAGTGGGATACTAGCAGCACCAACTCCTATAGGATGGGCAAGGAAGGCAAATATGATCTTAAACTGGCAGAGCCGCCACCAACCGCCCAGCCCGCCACTGAGGACTCAGACACAGAGGATGACACAGGTCAGCACACAATACTGCCTCAGTGTAAATCTCCTCAGTTACAAACAAAATGGGATGTTCAATGAATGACCTCTGAATTCTATTGTGTGTCCTCTGTGTTATAGAAGGGGAGCCGATGGAGAAGAGCAGCCACCCTACAGCCATGATGCTGACCAGCACGGTCAACCTGCTGAAGACTCTGTCTCTATCAGCTGGGATCTATGCAGAGGTGTTGCAGATAGATGCTACGCGGACCCTCTGTGGGCTACTGAGGATGCTAGTGGAGAGTGGAGCCAATGACAAGTCAGGTAACTGATCCGCCACATAGATAGAGCACATTTTATCTTTACACAAGATCAGTGATATGTAGTGTGTCAACACTACATTTTCTTTCAGACTTCAGATATGACCAACACAGAGACAGCAGATGATTGCTTATTGGTTATTATCTCATTCTAACTGGACTCATCTCTGTTGTCAGGCTGTCCCTCCCACAGGTTGGTGTCTCGGGAGCAGCACAGGAGCTGGTCTACGCTGGGTTTCATACGCAGCATCGCTGTCATGCCTCAAATGTGCAGCACCCTCAGCACCTCTGCATGGATTGGTCTGCTTATCCGGATTGTTGAAGGACACCAGTCCTTCAATGCTATCACTCTGCAGAGACAGGTGGGTTGCCATGACCGTGTGTTAGATGTGCTTCCCATGCTGTTGATGATGCCGTTCCTTAATTCTGCCAAATTTTATTATGGAGTTCTGTAGGGAAATTTGTCAGGAGGAACTAAAAGTGCACCATCCTCAGTTTATATATAGTTGTGGGAGGCTGATGGTTTAGAAATTATTTGAAGCCTCAGCAATACTTGAAGTACTGCAAAGCACAGCCCATCCAGCCCTTAAAATCCAGTTAAGATCCCTTGAAGATTGTTCAAGATTGTCCTGATTGTTAACAAATATGAATTATGCAAAGAATAACTGCTAGAAAAGTCATTGTTATAGCTTAAATATTAAGTTAAGTAACTTATACTTAACCAAAGGGGGGACTACTCTTTTTATGTTTGCATAACAAAGAGTGAAAACACTTGCGCAACCTCTGTGTTTCCAGATCCTGGCACTCCGTCTCCTGCAGGCGGTGCTGCCATCATGGGACAAGATTGAGCGCTCTCAGGACATGAAGTTCCTGGTGGAGAAGTTGTTTGGCTTCCTGGGTAGCCTACTGAGCACTTGCTCCTCAGACCTGCCACTTCTCAGAGGTGTGGTCATGAATTTCACTCACGTTTTCAACTATTTTACATGGAAATTACATTGAGTAATTTGGAATTGTAATGTTGTCTTTGTAATATGTATTGCCAAATCCCTATTCCCTGACACAGAGGGTTCCCTGCGACGGAGGAAGTCCCGGCCTCAGGCCTCACTTACAGCCACTCACAGCAGCACGTTGGCTGAGGAGATTGTTGCTGTCCTGCGCACTTTGCACTCTCTGGGGCAATGGAACAGCCTGATAAATGACTACATCAACACTCAGCTCAGCTCCATTGGTGATGTCATGGCAGGCCGCCAGTCTGAAGCAGTAAGGACTATTGCACAATGTTAAGGTTTAATTATTGTGTGTGCTAAATTATCAACTATGCTTTAATGTCTCAAAATTAATATGATCTGTCTCCCTGTTTCAGTGTTTCCTGGAGGAGTATTTTCCTGATTCTGAGGGCCCTAGAGTGGGCAGTCTGATGGCTGTGCTGGCAGTGATTGGGGGAATTGATGGGCGCCTCAGGCTAGGGGGCCAGGTCATTCATGAGGAGTATGGAGAGGGAACAGTCACTCGCATCACCCCAAAAGGGCGCATCACCGTCCAGTTTCATGAGATGAGGACCTGTAGGGTCTGCCTACTCAGCCAACTCAAACCGGTACAAAAGTGTTTATATATTCACATGTCTGCACGTGTCGAGGAAAACAGCCCACAACAACTCACAAATTATATAATAAAATAATGATGGAATGATCTTTTGATTGTTTACTTTCCTCAGCTGCCAGTAGTTTCCTTCAGTGTGCAGAACCTGCCCTTCACAGAGCCCATGCTGGCAGTGTGGGCCCAGCTGGTAAACCTAGCTGGCAGCAAGCTGGAGAAACAGCGTATGAAGAAGTCCCTTAGCCGAGGCCTTACAGGTACAGAAACTGTCAAGAGGCAACAGACAAGTGGTGTTCATTGGTGAACAGAGTCAGTCTGGAGATCAATCACTCTGCAGATTATAATGCATATAATTTTTTTATGTATAAAGACCATGTCAGAAAGGATTTAAATAGTTCAATGGATGTAATGAAATCTATCATGTCTTCAGCTGACCAGGTGGACATCCATTTGCTTCGGTGCCAGCAGCTGAGGCTGTATATTCTGAAGGCAGCGCGGGCCCTGCTCTCTCACCAGGACAAACTCAGGCAGATCCTCTCCCAGCCTGCAGTTCTGGACATAGGACCCAACCCCAGTGGTAAGACCTCACCTACTGTAGGGTTCACACCCAGGTCTGGAAGGTCTAGAAAAGAATGGGACATTAATTTCCATAATTCTAGGCGAATCTTGCATAGAAATGTTTAAAGGTATGGGAAAATTTTGCTGTTCAGTCCTGATATTAAGAGTTTCCTTTCAAAATGCAAGATATCCATCTTAATAATGGATATGTTACCTGAAATTAATTGCTCACTATTTACAAATATAATAATGCAAATAACTGTATCCTCTAAAAAAAGGAAAGATGTTTCAAGATAGTTTACACCTTCAATATTCACCATTTTTATTTTCATGATGGCAATCATTTTGACAGTGAGTAGCTGTCAAATTGGTGTTTTAAATGGTGCATTTTGGATATTCTCATTTGGAGAGAGAGAGAGGGGAGAGAAGAGAGAAGAGAGAGAGGCCCAATTTCTTGAGATAGAAATTAGCCTTAGGTGCAAAGAGAAGGAAGCCGATTGAACCTCAGTGACCTCCCTATCTTTCTACTGTAGTCCACTACAGTTTTGGGGCAACAGAATCCCGAGATAAAAATACTGAGTGACTTTGCTTACAGAGCACACAGTGGGTGGACATGGCTGTTGTTCATGATGAGCTGCATATGCACAATATAAGCAGGTTCTTTTGATACAGCATAGTTGTCATGGTGTGGGTGGACAAACTTAGCAATGTCTGATTAACCAGTCTGCTTACCTTGCACACCTCGGAGGTCTCATGTGGGTGGATGTACTGATGAGTCAAGGGAAGAAGTTAACAATTGTGAATTGTTAATAGTGCCTGAAGATTAGACAGACTTGTTTTTTCTGAACAGAAGCCATTCTGCCATCTAAACGTTGCCTACCATAGTAAATAGCTTCATGTTATATTATATCTCTGGTAGGCTGTTTGAGACACTTCTCCCTTATATCTTTTGAGCAGAGGACCCAGTGGTGTCATCTCCTGATGTGGGAGACTTGTCTCCTGAGGGTCCCCTACCCCCGCTGATCCTCCTGCAGCAGCTATTGTCCGCTGCTACTCAGCCCTCCCCCATCAAGGCCATTTTTGACAGGCAAGAGCTGGAGGTGAGTCAATAGACCATTCTTCAGCAAACCAGTATGAAATGTAAAGTAAATTTCATGTTCCATACATTACAGCTGATTTAGTTGGTTTGACCACAACGTTACCTGTGTATTGCTATATGTGTAGGCTGCAGCTCTGGCAGTATGTCAGTACCTGGCAGTAGAGTCCACCCACCCCTCCTCGCCACTGTTTGAGGAGAGCAGCTCCAGCGAGGCCACCACTCCTGTCACTGTACAACATGTCAGACCACCCAAACAAAAGAAACAGAAGGCTTCACCTGTCCCTCCCCTGCCCATAGTTCTCCAGCTAATGGAGATGGGGTTCCAGAGGAAAAACATAGAGTTTGCCCTGAAGTCGCTGTCTGGAACTACAGGCAGTGCCTCTGGTGTCCCAGGTATAGTATCATATGACATAAGTCTGAATATGTGCACATTTGTCTGTGTGCTTGTGACAGTGCGACTGTGTTGAACAGTAGGGATATAACACTTAACGCTTAATGCATGATACAGAGTTTGCAGGTTTGAGAAACCAGTAGTACTACTGAAGATCTAATGAAGATTAAATGCATATATAAACTAATATGGTTGGTACTTTATTTGCATTTTATTTTGAAGTCCTGAGTCGTAAACACTTCCAAACAAAGCTGCCACCTATGATCCCAGCCACTTAATGACCATGTACCTTTCTGGTATGGGTTTGGTGGTGGCCCCACCCCTGATTGACACAATATTGTTTGCAGGAATTGGTTAATTTGAATCGATCTTTGTACAAATATATGCATTTGTGTACATGCACTGCTCTAAGTTAGAGAGTGCAAGATTATATTTGCTAATGACATTAGAAAACTAAAGTGTGTTTTGTGATGTAATATTGTGGGATATGTGTTTGGGAGAGTAATTGAGCTCTAATCTCAGGTGTGGAGGCTCTGGTGGGCTGGCTGCTGGACCATCCTGACATTCACGTCACTGAGCTGTCAGATGCTGACACTGTGTCAGATGAATACTCTGATGAGGAGGTGCTGGAGGAGCTAGAGGAGGCAGAACCTGCCTTCCCTGTGGTACATTCCTTTCTGTTTTATCTCTGATAATACACTCAATAATAGATTCTGAATCGCTTGTCACTCACTCAACCTGTCAAATTGCCTTTATTAATAACAGCTTTATATTTGATATTGCCTGTCTGTTGCACCAGCCTCCGGGAGCAGTGGTTACTGAAAGCCAAACATTTAAGAAGAGATCAGATTTCCAAAGCAATGATGATTATGCTGTGTATGTGAGAGAGAACATTCAGGTAAGAATAACCGTCTCTGGGAATCATCTGAAAATGCATCAGGAAGTGGCAGAAATTTGATGGATCACCAACTTCTGTGCAGGTGGGGATGATGGTGAAATGCTGTAGAACGTATGAGGAAGTGTATGATGGAGATGTAGGTAAGGTGATTAAGCTGGACAGAGATGGACTTCATGACTTGAATGTGCAGTGTGACTGGCAGCAAAAGGGAGGGACGTACTGGGTCCGCTACATCCACACCGAGCTGCTTGGTAAGCTTCGCGCTTAACTGATGATGATGATTGTGAACTGACTCTTATAATTATAATAATGAATGGTGATATATGGCAAGTGAAACCTTGGTAGCATGATTTCTCTTTATTGAATAGTCCTGGAATGTATGTGTTGGTGTGGGAAACATCTGATAGGTTTCTGAATCAATCTGATCATATTCATTGTTTGCTCTTCCAGGATTCCCACCGCAAAGTTCTCCATCCCATATAAAGATTGGTGACAAGGTGAGGGTGAAACCCACAGTCACAACGCCGAAGTACAAATGGGGCTCTGTCACTCACAGGAGTGTTGGCGTTGTGAAAGGTAAGCCCTTCTCTATAGCATTTTAGAATGGGTATACACTCCCATTTTGATTCTGTTTATCATCTGCATCTGATGAACAAATACTTTATCACGCTATAATTTGTATTAACTGTTTTCTATAATAATGGAGCTGAACGGTTTGGTTTAGCTTTCAGTGCCAATGGAAAGGATGTGATAGTGGACTTCCCCCAGCAGTCCCACTGGACTGGCCTGCTTTCTGAGATGGAGCTGGTGCCCAGTGTCCACCCTGGAGTGAGGTAGGAGTGTCTTCAAAGTCCTCTATGCAAACTGATAACCGATGTATCTGATCTGGTTCAATTCCAATTCTTATGATGTTGTCAGGTGTGATGGCTGTCAGATGTTCCCCATCAATGGCCCCAGGTTCAAATGCAGGAATTGTGATGACTTTGACTTCTGTGAAAATTGCTTCAAGACCCGTAAACACAACACCAGGCATTCCTTTGGTAGAATCAATGAGCCAGGTTGGTCACACGTTCACTCAGATAGTTTGTATACTTGGTGTTGGTGCATCTGTGTGTAAATCTGTTGTTCATCTCCCCACAACTAGGCCAGTCTCCAGCATTCTGTGGGCGCTCAGGAAAGCAGCTAAAGAAGCATCACAGCAGCCAGCGTGGGATGCTGATTGACGAGTGGTCTCGTGCTGTCAAAAGCCTCAATGTCTCATCCTCCGTTAACCAGGCCTCACGCCTCATTGACTGCAGTGATCAGTGTTGGCAGTCCTCTGGCTCCCAGGGAAAGGTAGGTGATCGAGTTGTGCATTCAAACAGCTAGAATGATGATTAGCTAGTTTTGCTTGATCAACGTGTATTGCATTGCCTGCGAGGTTTTATCATTTCATTTCTCTGCAGCACTGGATTCGTCTGGAGCTCTTCCCAGATGTTCTGGTCCATAAGTTGAAGATGATTGTAGACCCAGCAGACAGTAGCTACATGCCCTCACTAGTGGTGGTGTCAGGTAGTGTTAAATTTATAGTTTTGTTTGGCATCCTGAAAAACATTGCAAGAGGTTTGTGAATAGTCTTGAGTCAAATTTTTTTTTTTTTAAATGTGTAGGTGGCAGCTCTCTGAACAACTTGATTGAACTGAAGACAATTAACATCAATCCTACAGATACCACTGTCCCTCTACTCAGTGACTGTACTGAGGTTGGTTGCCTTAAGACTTGGCAGTAGACTTGAACTTCCAATTGCTATTCAAAAAGAAATGACTTTTTGACTTAACTGCTTCAATAACTTGGATAATGTCTTTTCCCCTCAGTATCACAGATACATTGAGATTGCCATCAAGCAGTGCCGCAGCTCTGGTATAGACTGCAAGATTCATGGACTTGGCATTGTGGGGCGAATCAGAGCAGAGGATGAAGACTTGGCTACAGTCCCTTTCCTGGCATCTGATAATGAGGAAGAGGATGATGACAAAACTGCCACTGGGAGGTATGGTGATATTGTGCCTCATTTCAGCATTGAGTCATCCTATATTTTCCTCATTTGAAGGAATATGTGTGCTCTGATTTTCACTTATTTTGTTAAATTTAAGAAAATTTCCCCATCAGAAAGCATGGGTAGTCTGACTGGGGATACCTACTGATGCTGGCAAACTTTGCTCACCTTTATTTCAATCTGTACTTTGGGGTTTGATAAGTGAGACAATAAGTTGAGGGAGAAGAGCATTATTGATGGCATTTTGGATCGGTTGCTCTGTGCCAGGAGCAGGTGCTTTCATCTAAAATCTAAGACAGATTTCTATCTAGACTCTTAACTTGGGTTTTCAGCACAAGGGATAGTCACGTCCTATTCCACATATTTGGTAAATGCCCTCCTTAAAGTTTCTCAACTGAGACAGGTCAAAGATACATACCATGGCTGTATAATGTTTGGCTCTGTGGACCAATGTTGAGCTCTACGTACATCACAACTGTAAGAGGGTGTTTTATATATTAATGTAGTTTAAATGTAGCATACAGCTGTGTTTGGTTTTAGTTTTCATACTAACAATACAGGAAAATCATAATTGAGATGTATTGAATTCAGATCCAGGTACTTAATGTATGTCTTTGTTTGCCCCTCAGCCTTGCTCGCAAGAAGTCATCAGGGTTGGAGTCGACAGCCACCATCAGGACCAAAGTGTTTGTCTGGGGGCTGAATGACAAGGACCAGCTGGGAGGACTTAAGGGGTCTAAGGTGCAACCTTCTGCATGATGAAATAATTCATGTTTTATTTGTCTCAAATGTGATGGATACAGCAAGGCATAAAAGCACAACAGCCAAAATATACAGAAAACAAAGACACATTAAATAAGCACATTGAGATACATCAAATGAATAAGGTAAAGTGCAGAAACCAACAACCAAGGAACCAGTGGCATGGGGTGGAGATTCCATCAGCTGAATAGGTTTATGGCACATAGAATAAATGAGAACTGAACGGAACTAAATGAAAGGAAAAATGTCTGCGGTTCTTTGATCTCAATAAAGGAAAGTGCCAGCTGTGACAAGATGAGATGTTTGGCGGTTTTAGAGTGGAGCAGAGGTGAAAGCAGCTCCTTCAAGCCAGCGATAGTCAGAATCAACCTAAGTGAGGCAATTCTGCCTTCCAAAAAGCATAAAATGTCACTGTCACTTTTGGTAAACAGAATAGTTTAATGACTACAATGACAATTTTTAGCTTGCCATCAATTATAGTTCTGAAATACTTGTAATTTGCACAAATTTAATATTCTGCAAGAGGCTCCTAAACTATTCTGTTGGTTTGGTTTCTGTTCACAGATCAAGGTGCCGTCCTTCTCTGAAACCCTCTCTGCACTCAATGTGGTGCAAGTGGCTGGTGGTTCGAAAAGCCTCTTTGCAGGTGAGTGGGTAATGCCACTTGGGTTCATGTGTGGTTATGTAACATGCAAGTATGGGGTGTGTGTAACTAATGTGTCACTGTTACAGTGACAGTGGAGGGGAAGGTGTACGCATGTGGAGAGGCCACAAATGGCAGGTTAGGCCTGGGCCTGTCCAGTGGGACCATCCCCATCCCCCGCCAGATCACTGCTCTCAGTAACTATGTGGTGAAGAAGGTAGCTGTGCACTCCGGAGGACGCCATGCCATGGCCCTGACTGTGGACGGGAAGGTCTTCTCCTGGGGCGAGGGAGACGACGGCAAATTGGGACATTTCAGCAGAATGTATGTCGTTACCTTACAGCAGAACACCTGCTGCTTTGAATTGTATCATTCATTCCTGTACCTTATTAGACGCAGGACAACAGTGAATGTTCACTAACACAGATCAAACTTATTAGGGTGTTCAATTTATGATACAGTGTTGTGAACAACTCTTCCTGATTAGATCAGTACAGCTAAAGGTTAGTGTGATCCCACCCAGGAACTGTGATAAGCCTCGGCTGATTGAAGCGCTGAAGACCAAGCGCATCCGCGACATTGCCTGTGGCAGCTCTCACAGTGCAGCAATCACCTCCAGTGGGGAGCTGTACAGCTGGGGTTTGGGGGAGTATGGCCGTCTTGGACATGGAGACAACACCACTCAGCTCAGGCCTAAACTGGTACGTCTACAGTCCTAATTAAGTCCCAAAATATCCCAATTCTTGACCAAGCATTGAAGAACCATGAATGAATAATGTTAATCCAGTTAATGTAATTTGAAGAAAGGTCACAATCTCTCAGCTGTAGACTGAGGGCGTCCTGTTAACTATTGACATTTCTACTCTTTCTTTCTCATCCAGGTGAAAGTGCTTTTGGGACACCGTGTTATCCAGGTGGCTTGTGGGAGCAGGGACGCTCAAACTCTAGCCCTCACTGATGAAGGTACTTCTGTTGATGCACTTAATGGTTGTTTGTACGGGGCTTTTGTAGAAGTGGATACATTTCTGTTTCCCAATGGTGACACTTCTTTGTTGTTTTCAGGGTTGGTGTTCTCCTGGGGTGACGGGGATTTTGGCAAGCTGGGCCGTGGGGGCAGTGAGGGCTGCAACATCCCTCAGAACATAGAGAGGCTCAATGGGCAGGGTGTGTGCCAGATTGAGTGTGGAGCACAGTTCTCCTTGGCTCTCACCAAGTCTGGGGTTGTGTGGACCTGGTAAGATGGCTGAATAATACAGAAAATGTAGCATGAATAATGATATCATTATTGGTTGGATGTCTCCCTACAATTTGACAGGTAACTTTTGCATTTCTAACCAGGGGCAAAGGTGACTATTTCCGATTGGGCCATGGCACTGATGTCCATGTGCGTAAGCCCCAGATGGTGGAGGGACTGAGGGGCAAAAAGATTGTCCATGTGGCTGTTGGAGCACTACACTGTCTAGCTGTCACAGAAACAGGACAGGTTTGTCCTGATCTTTTCCAACCGAGCATTATAAACCAGAGCACATCATTCAGGCACTCTGTTCATTTACTGACATGGCACTGTTCCAGAAATGCACTGTCCACCGTTAGTGGGGTTTGATATATCTACTCTCGCTCTACTCCTCTGGGCACCTCTGACCTTCACTTTTACTCGACTCCTTTCACTTTGTATAAACACTTACTTAGACCATATTTATCATTAGACCATTTGTCCTGAGTCAGCTACTCAATATTTGACCACTTTCATAGGTTGTTAAAAGATTGAGAACTTGGAGCTTTGTTTTTTTTCCTAGAAAATATCTAGAAAAGTATGCAAAATGAATTTGATCATTTCCTGATTCAAAAATATAAAAAGTATAAAAGACAAAAAGTCAGAAAAACCTGTTGTTGAATCCTGAAAAAATATGGTTACACATTTTATGTAGCTACTGACCCGCTGTCATTTTGTAATTTGTTTTTGTGAATGATTATTTCCAGTGATGGGACATGACCTAGTTGACAGTCATATGACCTTCTACTATCAGGATGCATTATATTGAACACTGACCAAAATCTCAAATACAGTTGGGAAATAATGTGTGAAAAGTAGAGAATTTTGAAATATAAAATCTGTAATTGTTCAGTCTCCTTTGTTTCTCTGTCAGGTGTATGCGTGGGGTGACAATGACCATGGGCAGCAGGGGAACGGCACCACTACAGTGAACAGGAAACCCACCCTGGTGCAGGGTCTGGAGGGCCAGAAGATCACTCGTGTGGCCTGTGGCTCCTCCCACAGCGTGGCTTGGACCACTGTGGATGTGACCACACCCTCAGTTCATGAGCCAGTACTCTTCCAGACGGCCAGGGACTCCCTGGGAGCATCCTACTTAGGTAATCCCCCTCTCCTCACAGCCCATTAACACCGCCCAAACTCCTAGTCTTTGTCGAACCTGAAGGTAGGGATCATAATATGAACTACCTAATGATCTGTTTCTTTGGCTGTTGTACTCTACAGGTGTCCAGTCAGACAGTGACTCATCTGCGGTGAGCAACAAGATGAGTGGGCAGAGCAGCGTGAAGCCAAACCGGCCCTCATTGGCCAAGATCCTCCTCTCTCTGGACGGCAACCTGGCCAAACAGCAGGCTCTATCTCATGTCCTCTCAGCCTTGCAAATCATGTATGCCAGGTATGTTGTCCTCCTGGGTTTGTGATGTACATATAATAATTAGAATAAACTTTATTATATAGCACCAATTTTAAGAGAAGAGTTTGCAAAGTGTTTAACAAAAAAGCATAAAAACAAAGAAGAGTAGAATAGTAGAATATATCAAAATGAGAAATTGGGAAGTGCATAAAATAAAAGGTTAAAAATGAATAAATAAAAACAACACAAGATTAAAAGTGATTCAAAAGATGATTCTGACTGAGCTAGCCTACCTTCTACACTCTGATGGGGGCCCTGATGGTAAAAGTGCAATCACCTTTAGTTTCAAGTCCAGACTGTGGGGTGGTCAGAGGGGGCCCCTAGCTCATAGGGGATTAAGATGTCCACAATGTATCTACCTGATGTAGTTGCCCTTGACGTGATCAGAGAAATCTTAAAATCAGCTCTGAATCTAACTCATAACCAGTAGAGATGCTAAAAAGATATATGATATCTTTGTTTGTCACCAGTTACAAGCTGGAGATATGAGAGAGACTTTTGGCCAAGGCAGGAATAGAAATAACTGCAGAAGTACAGATGACCTTCTCAAAATCATTCGACCTGCCAACTGGCATTAGTAAATATCCTTATGTGTTCCCAGAGACGCAGTGGTTGGTGCTCTGATGCCAGCCTGTATGATGCTGCCAGTGGAGTGTCCCTCCAGCTCACCTATTCCCCCATCAGACTCCTCCTCCTCCTCAAGTCTGAGTGACGAGGAAGGCCCCCCTGTCCCCTCTGAAGCTGAGGAGCGGGTCAGCCCTAACCCCTGGCAGGACAAGAAGGGAGAGGTGAGGAACTCTTGCCATGTGTTCACACTAGCCTGCTGTTTTTGTTGTTGTAAAAGAGCTGCCTCAACCACATTTTGTGCTGATTTTTTTTTTTTTTTTAAAAAGGGAAAAGGGGGTTGGCGGTTGTTATTGTTTTAAACTGTTGGCTGCCTTGGCACTGTAGGCCACCTGTTCTTGGTGGTGATTAGTCAATTCACAAAAAAGCAGTGCACATCATGTATGCTCCTCTAAGTCACAGCATGTTGTCCAAAGCCAGTGCTTTCTGTCCACCTTGTGGCCACTTCCTTTTGACTTTAATATAAAGTATATATTTTTTAAAGTGCTGAACATTGCCCTAGCATGTACTTTTTGTGTGTGTGTGAACAGGTTCCCTCCTCAGAAGATGCCGTCACCCCATCATCAGCTGTGACTCCATCTGCCTCTGGTGCCTCCTCGCGTCCCTTCATCCCAGTCACTGATGACCCTGGAGCAGCCAGCATCATTGCTGAGACCATGACCAAGACTAAAGAGGTTAGTCTATCTGATGAGAGCCCGAGTCTGTGAATTTGGTCAAACCACCAACACCAGCCATACGTATCTAACTCAGCTCAAGTATTGTCCATGTCCTCATCTTATTTTGTGTTTATTTTCAGGACTCTGAGAGCCAGAGTAAAGTGGTGGGGCCAGAACCTCAGTACTTGGATGAGTTCACGAGTTTGCTTGTGCCTGATGACACGCGGGTGATGGTGGACCTGCTGAAACTTGCAGTGTCTCTTCGCTCTGGGGAGAAGGGCAAGGAGGTGCTCTCTTCTGTGCTGTCTGGCATGGGTACAGCTTATCCACAGGTGACTCACTACATTCTTTTATTTGTTACCCTGTGTGTGTATGTGTGTACCTTGCACTTTCTAGGAAGTGGATAGTCAACATTTGTCTTTTGTGGATCTCTATGCTGTGCAGGTTGCTGACATGCTCCTAGAGTTGTGTGTCACTGAGTTGGAGGATGTGGCCACGGATTCCCAGAGTGGCCGCCTGTCTTCCCAGCCGGTGGTTGTGGAGAGCAGCCACCCGTACACAGATGACACCTCTACCAGTGGCACCGTCAAGATCCCAGGTAAATTGAAAAATACAACAGAAACCTCAGGAAGGATTTAGGTATTTAGCTGATGCTCTTATCCAGAGCAACTTGAGCAGCATTACTATGTCTGGCTCTTGTGGGTATCTGGCCTAACCACCCCCACCCTGCTACCCTTCCTATACGATGCAGGCATTAGTATGTGTAACACATGCCAGACAGAACCATGCAAAGGCCTTTTTTTCAACAGCTCTCATTTCATCTTATAGGTGCAGAGGGTCTGAGAGTGGAGTTTGACCGACAGTGTTCCACTGAGAGACGCCACGACCCACTAACAATCATGGACGGAGCCAATAGGATTGTTTCTGTTAGATCAGGTGATGAGAGCACACAGGTGATGAACACAGGCGTAGCTGAGGGACCAGAAATTCATTTAGTGACACGTGGTATATGTTTTACAGGTCGGGAGTGGTCTGACTGGTCCAGCGAATTGAGGATCCCAGGAGATGAACTCAAATGGAAGTTCACTAGTGATGGCTCAGTCAACGGCTGGGGCTGGCGCTTCACTGTCTACCCCATCATGCCTGCTGCTGGTGAGCCTTTTCAAGCATGTACACAGACACACTGACACTAGTGTTGTCACCAAATGTTTTACTATGCTGTCAGTACCAGTGTGTTGTTATTTTAAAGCTGAACTGGTACTTTGGAGAAAATGGATACATATATATCATGGCTGGGACAAGTAACCTTATAAATAAAGACTTTCCTCATATGTCCTGCTTGAGATGCTATGTTCAAGAGGTTTAGGAGAACTGGTTCTGACTAACTCTTAGGAAACTGTACTAGCACCAACACACCATATAACTGACTCTCTCTCTCACGCACACACTCATGCACGCACATACGCACACCATTTTGATAGATCTGATTCTGAAAACCTAATACTTTACCTAAAAAAACCTAATACTATACCTAATACTTTCAGTGTTCCCATGGACCTTGAAAAGTTTGTGTTGAATGAAATAGGCCTTAAAGGTTTTTGACTTGGCCTCGAAAGCACTTGTTTGTAAAAAAAACAAAAAAAACAACAACCGTAAATTCATCAATATGCTTTACCTCTCTGTACTAGCATCAAAAATTCACATCCTTAGAAAATCCCTATACAATTTTGAGTCCTCGAATTTCACCAAACAAAACCTTGAAAGTCCTTTAAAGTCCTTGAATGTAATGTGCAAGTGAGTGTCGTAACACTGTACTTTATACTTCACTAGTATGAAAGTACCACAGCACTATGACAGTACCAGTACACCATAGAGCACTAACATATACACACATGCACGCACTGCCTAGACTTGTGACACTGAGCCTTTGTATCTTTAACCAGGTCCCAAAGACTTGCTGTCTGATCGCTGTATCCTTTCCTGCCCCTCCATGGACCTGGTCACTTGTCTCCTGGACTTCAGGCTCAACTTTGCTTCCAATAGGAGTATTGTGCCCCGTTTAGCTGCCTCACTTGCTGCTTGCGCTCAGCTTAGCGCACTGGGTATGAGGAGATTCACACCTTCCTTCTGATTCACCATGTATAGGATGTATAGGCTTTACCATAAAGCGAAATCCCATTTACTTGCAGTTTGTGCTTTTATGTGTAGTTGATAGAATTCTGTTACTTTGTGCTGCGTACTGATTTAACAGTTTGTTCTCTATAGCTGCTGGACATCGAATGTGGGCTCTACAGAGACTACGCAAGCTTCTGACCACAGAGTATGGCCAATCCATCAACATAAACAGGTTGCTGGGGGACAGTGAGGGCGAGGCTCGCTCTATGGTGAGTACTGTCTCATTACACAGATGGGAAATGTTCACTGAACAACTCAACTGAGACATTTAATGCAGAGCCAATTCTCTAATTAGTTGAATGCAGCCACCTTCTAATTTAATCTATTTAAATGCAGAGTTTCACTGGCAGTGCACTGGCCGCCCTAGTGAAGGGGCTACCAGAGGCTCTGCAGAGGCAGTATGAGTATGAGGATCCCATTGTCAGAGGAGGGAAGCAGTTGCTCCATAGCCCATTTTTCAAGGTATTCTCATGGTTCGGTCCTTCACCATACAGTAGCACCATATGTTGAGTGTGTAACGGATTATTAGATGTCATTTTCTGTCACAGGCTAATGTTTTTATTGTGTCTAGGTGTTGGTCGCTCTTGCCTGCGACCTTGAGCTGGACACCTTACCCTGCTGCGCTGAGACCCATAAGTGGGCATGGTTCCGCCGGTATTGCACAGCCTCCAGAGTTGCCGTAGCTCTGGACAAGAGGACCTCTCTACCAAGACCCTTTCTGGATGAGGTGGGTGTACCAGGCTGCGCTGTCTGTGCCAGCCTCCATTTTTCTTAAATTTCCTTTGTTCTTGCCTTGCCCTGGGAATGTTGTTAATCCTTTTTTCTTCTTTATTCCTAACCCTTTGAAGGTTACCAAGAAAATTTGCGAGCTTATGGCTGATCATGAGAGCATGAACGGGCTCCACGAGAGTCACGACTTATTCAAGCGTGAGCAAGATGAGCAGCTGGTGCAGTGGATGAACCGGCGACCAGACGACTGGACCCTCTCTGCTGGGGGGAGTGGCACCATCTATGGCTGGGGCCACAACCACAGAGGTCAACTGGGGGGCATTGAGGGGGCAAAGGTCAAAGTGCCCACCCCCACTGAAGCCCTAGCTACGCTGCGCCCTGTCCAGCTCATCGGAGGAGAGCAGACTCTCTTTGCTGTTACTGCTGATGGAAAGGTTAGAGTCTTATACTGTAGACTCCATGCTGTCTCTACATCGCTATGAAACATAACCCAGTATGGCGCGCACTGCACCTCCTTGACTGTAATACAATACACCTAGTTGGTTAATTAATTGACTATGTGAATTTGAAGACTTAAAGGGATAGAAACTATACAATGTAATATTAATATATTATGGTCTCAACCCTCAGCTTTATGCAACAGGATATGGAGCAGGGGGCAGGTTGGGTATTGGTGGCACAGAGTCAGTGTCCACCCCCACTCTGTTGGAGTCCATCCAACATGTCTTCATCAGAAAAGTGGCTGTGAACTCTGGAGGAAAGCATTGCCTGGCACTGTCCTCTGAAGGAGAGGTCTATTCCTGGGGAGAGGCTGAGGATGGAAAACTTGGCCATGGGAATAGGAGGTCAAGACCGCATCAAATATGACACACACATTGTACCTTCATTTTACAATCCATAATACATACACTGTCAATACAATACTTGGCTTGCATTACTAGGCTAGGCTAAATGTCACACTGTGGTAATTGTTACACTGTGTAACAAGACAGTGTAAATGTTATGTTCTTATAGTGACTGTGACTCTTCTTGACTTCAGTCCCTGTGACCGTCCTCGTGTGATTGAGTCCCTGAGAGGGGTGGAAGTGGTGGATATTGCTGCTGGAGGGGCACACAGCGCCTGCATTACAGCTAGTGGAGAACTCTACACCTGGGGCAAGGGTCGTTACGGCCGACTGGGCCACGGAGACAGCGAGGACCAGCTCAAACCCAAACTGGTCAGTAGACACTCATCGCAATATGTCTCACAACCCAAATTACTGTAGGTAATACATTTGGTATACTCAAAGTTCATCGTAGTGTTTTTGTTAAAACACCCACAGGCTTGCCAATACATTAAACAGGCTTGTGAAAATAACTCTGATACCCCTGGGCTGTTCCACAGCATGTAAGACAGGAGAGTCTCTCAGTGTTTGGACAGGATTCAGACTGTTTGCTCTGGCTTACTCTGACATGTGTGCCTAGGGGATCCTGAGAGGTGAAGCTGATGTTTGTGTCTGTGATTTATCCAGGTGGACGCACTGCAGGGTCACAGGGTCATTGATGTAGGCTGTGGCAGTGGGGATGCCCAGACTCTCTGTCTAACAGACGATGACATGGTCTGGTCCTGGGGAGATGGGGACTATGGCAAACTGGGCCGGGGAGGGAGTGATGGCTGCAAAGTACCCATGAAGGTATGGCAAATTACACAGCAGTAAGCCTTGGTGTCCACCAGGAGCATCTCTTTATACCTGTGGATTCTTTTTCTTGTTATTGCTGGACCTTGGGGGGCCCATAGAAAAGAATGGCAGCGGCTGACACTCACGCACACTCACGCACACGCACGCACGCACGCACACACACACACACACACGCACACACACACAAACACACACACCTATTCAGATGATGAGATGTCTGAAGGCCTCCCCCTCAGCAGAGGTGGCACAAGCCTTTTAGCAGCCACTAAAGACCAGCACAAACGCACGCGCACACACACACACACACACACACACACACACACACAC
>CABFOQ010029747.1:3825-22824 GCA_900660455.1 Gephyroberyx darwinii | reverse complement strand
ACTCACTTACTCTCTGGGATTAGCTGCTCTGACCTGAGTTCAGTTGTGTAGTGCTGCTGTCTGCCTGCTCTTCATTATGTCTCTCAGTCTCAGTAGTCAGGTCTCTCTCTCTCTCTCTCTCTCTCTCTCTCTCTCTCTCTCTCTCTCTCTCTCTCTCTCTCTCTCTCTCCTTATGTGTTGTAATTCTGTCTAAATGTTTTGAAAATCACTGGTTATTTGTTTATTTGAAATCAGTATATATGCCTATGAGTTGGGTAGCCTTAGCCTAGTTAATGTAAAAAAAAAAAAATTTAAAAATCAATTTTTCTAGTTGAAGATGTTCTAGGCTGAATCCCCCCCAAAAAGGTTTAAAATCGCCCCTGGTCTATATGCTGTTCAATATTTTTGTTCCTC
Source organism: Gephyroberyx darwinii (assembly GCA_900660455.1). NCBI lineage: Eukaryota > Metazoa > Chordata > Actinopteri > Trachichthyiformes > Trachichthyidae > Gephyroberyx > Gephyroberyx darwinii. Next base: position 22,431 of record CABFOQ010029747.1, on the reverse strand, counting down.
TATCTTTCAGCCCCAGTATATGAATGTTAATGCAGTATATTGCTCATGCATGACTATATATGAAAAAAAGTAAAGGCTCAATTTTCTGAAAGAAAATGACATGCTTGCTTCTGAGAAAGATAATGAATATGTTCAATGTGTTACAGCTATATTTGACACAGGTCTGGGAAGGAATTTTATATATTTATATAAGATTTATCCAAATCTTCTCAAATCCCAGCATTCTGGAAATGTTTTCTTTTCCAGCTGCATACAAAATCTCATCTCCTCTTTCAAGATTCCACCAATGAAAGTGAATGGAGAGAAAAAAAGCAGGTTAAAAAGGGAAAACCCTATAGTCATGAAAATGAGCAGATCCTATTAACGTCATGGCTTGGTCGTTTTGACAGTGGAGTTGATTGACAAGGTTTAGAATTATGCTAACTATACCACTTAATGCTACATTAGGCCACTTTGCAGTAACTGTGCACAGCGTGCTAACGTTTACAATCTAGTCTGGGATTGCTTTATACCAAAGGCAGCAGAGAGGCCAAAAGATGCTGCATTTGCTACATTTTAAACCACATTAATTACAGAGTACACATGTTGCAGACTCTCCTTACGAACTGCATCAAAAATTGGCATAGTTGTAAATTGCATCTGCACAAGCACGCTCATATTTATCCGTGATACAAGCTTGTTTGACAGCAGCCAGAAAGCCATCTAGCCAAATGCTATCCTTGCTAGCTAGTTGAATAGCTAGTAGCAAAAGAAACATCAATGTAGTAACATTTTTGAATAACGATAATGGCCATTTTGTGTGTTTTCATCACAATTTGAATATTTTTTTTACATTTAAGTACATTTAAATTAGCTATTTTTCCTTTACTTTGCTGGATTTTACACCAGAAATGTCACCTGGATTGAAGTAAAATTTCAGCAAAGTAACAATACTTCTACTTGATTAGGATATTTTAGTAACATTACTACGTCCACCCCTGTAGGTAGATAGGGTACACACTATTGACCACTAAGGAGGGGAATTTGCCCTTGGTCTCAGAAAGACAGAGGGTTCAGGTGAGCACAGAGGCACTGCCTGAGCTGCAGGGCTGTCAGGAGCTGTCAGGACCAGGGAGCAGCTCAGCAGGACGTGAGGACGACCGGAGTGACAGCGGTGGTCATCAACAACGGACGCAGGGGCTGGAGGCAACAAGGCCAGTAGTCCCGTCGAGTGAGAGCAAAGAGCCTGTATGACAAGCTCACCCCCCCACACCTCCACTCCCACTCTCCCAGTGACGACAGTTAAGTTATCATGCGACAGGATGTCTCCACGGCTTGCCCGGGCACGCGAGGGAAAGCCACCAGGGCCACTCAAGCTGTTTACATGGATTAGAGTCATGGCCACTGGTAAAGTGCTGCCTCACCTTTCTGGAAGGTGAAAAGGCAACTGGCCAAGGAGGTTTGATTGACATCTGAAGTACCTCTGATAGCTGTTGGAAGCTAGTGTGACTGCATTCGTACTAAATACTTTCTGTTGGTTGTAACTATTTGCGTATATTTAATAGAAAAACAGGGAAATGACAGACTCTCAGATTTAGCAAACAGCAATTCCCCCTAAAATGAACTTGGTTTCTCACCTCGTGTCAGAATTGCTGCAACATTTAAAAGGCGCATCAGAATCGTCACCGCAACCCGGGGGCTGATTGTCTTCTAACCTAATTTCCACAATTATCATCTGAAAGAAAATATGAAAATCACATAACATCTGAAAAAGCGATAACAGCCTTGAAAAGGCTCAATGGGTAAAACTAACGAGGAGAGAAGGCTTGATAAATGTCAGCAGAACACAGGTGCACCGTGGTCAGAAAATCTCATTCCCTCCTCGCTGCTGCCTCTCATTACCGAAACATAATTCACAGCCAATCATTTAAGCTAATGCCTCTAGCAACAGGCCGGCGCTGCTTTAATTCCTTAAAAACAAACAATCCTACAAAGAAAAAAAATCCAAAGAATCCTTTTGATATCTTTGCCATTTCAAAAGTCTGCCAGCATTTTGTAATTTGCGGGGTTTTTTTCAGTCCAGGCCCGTAACACCTTGTTACACAATCACGCCCTCTAAATCATTTCAGTTTTTAATCCCCCATATTCATTTTAGCAGACGGGAGCACGGCTTTATTCAATGCTGTGCCATATTAACCTTCGCTCAGATTTTCTAAATTAAATTTCTGATATCTCCCAACACTACTCATCCGCAACAATGCAAACGGTGTTATTGCCGCTGGGTGACTTTTCACCCTTCTGGTCCCGTGATCGCTGGTTTCTGTCTGAAGACGAAAGCTCGGTGTGCAGCCCCTGCCCTGTGATGTCTGTCCCTAAAGCGTCACCCGCTGCATCTAAAAGTCTTCATTATACTGATTAATTAGGTAGGGATAAAAAGAGGCTTTGAAAAATACATCAAAGAATGGCATAATGTGCCTGTTAGGGCTCCAGTTCTCTGTCACTCTATTAAATTTTCATTGATTACCAGGCACAATTTGTTCTCGCCAACGAGATGAGGAGCTCAACCCGTTTATCAACTCTGGGAAGCACATCACCTCACATAATGGAGCAGAATTCTCAAAGGGGTGATGAATCTATCAAAGGCTAATTTAGCAGGAATTTGTGAAAGGGCTTAGATGCCCAAACCCATATGTGACAGCAGCTAAAAATAAAATTAAAAATGGTCACGTGTCCGCAAAATAGCGTGGAACATTACAAGATACCAATCTTTTCAGATACCAATAAACTGAAATAAAATGCTAAGCAAACAAGTGCATGGTGGGATTATGCAACATATGTCAGGAAACATGACATGCTACACGTCCAACAAGATGGAATGTCACCAAAGTACAGTCTCTAGAGAAGCGCCCAAGGAGATGACCTCGATAGCAGAGGCGCTGGTGGCAGGGTTGTGGACCCAGGGGTTCAGTGCTGACTGATATGTCCTCAGACATCTGGCAGCCTGCAGACCAGGCAGCGCCAGGTTGGAAGCTACACTCATCTACCATGGAGAGGAATCAGGGTTGGTTCAAATAAGCGGTCTGTGTGTGGTGCGGGGCTCCATTCAAGACCGAGAGGCAAAAACAGTACTGGAAATTAGTACTGTTCGGTGAAATTTCACAAAAGACAGTCAGTCCAAAGTTATGGTCTTTTCCCAAAGGGTCAAGTGAGTCATGTGTTACTATGACGATGGCGTTTAGCTGAACATTCTGATGGCAGTCATTCTGAACATTCCAAATTCCTTTCCCTCACGCACTGTCCACAACACTCGTTTCCATGATTACAACATCAAAATTCTGTGACCACCATCATCATTGAAGCATACCGAAAGAGTATTTTACTGTATATTACATAATAAAGTAAGTACGTTTTTTAAATAGTACTCAGTTAGAAGCGAAAGTACAGCTTTTGAAAATACTCCAAAAAAACAATTATCCATAATTACTTTCCAGCTGAACTGGACTGACGGTATTACGTAAGACTTGTAGTGGTCAATAAACAAATTCCATGTGCGATGCAAGAATCACGCTCAGAGGTGTTACACAGAATCACAACATTCAACCGTATATGGCTAGCCTAGATTTCAACTTACAGGTGGCCCACTACAGCCATCCCAGTGTGACGTCACTCTTGATCTGTTTTGACGCAATCTCTGAAATGCTGCACAGAAAGGGGAACGTTCACTACGACTGTACAAATAAACAGTTCCCATTCCATGCGGTTTGTACAGCCTGTCTTCTCCGAGCACCAGCCCTCTCTCCCAGTTCCCAGCATGCTTTCTCCACAGCACAGTTCTCTTCCATCTCCAGCTGTGCCTGGCGAAAAGCAAAAATCAACACACGGCCCAGTGAAACTGTAAGTCTTGTCCACTTCGAACTCTCGAGCATTTCCATGGATCACACCCAAAGATGTTAAAAGTCGACTGTGGCATTTCCCACGCCTAATGTCCCATTTCCATCTAGAGCGTGGACCCGCAGACCCCCATCAATTTTTAGTCACGGACACCTCAAACTCCAGACGACCCCGTGATTGTTTATTCAGGCACTCAAACACGGCTCTGGCCCTCCCACCTCCCTCCATTAGCCCGTCCAACTTTTGACCCATAAGGCCTTGCTGACAGCTGCTACAAACCTCTCTGTAATGTCTGTGTGTGAAAACAAAGAATTCTAGGAATACGCTTTATTGTAATAATACGTCAATGCTAAAAGTCAATGAGTGCAATCGTTTTATCTAGAAAAAAGAAATGTGTGTTTGCGTCATTCATTTTCCATGAGTTATTGATAAGGAAAAAAGCCTTTTTCTGCTGTTGAAATAGTTTGATATCATTTCGGTTTATGGCCGTGCTGCAGTTGGTACAGCGGTACACAGGGAGTAGCAACAAAAACGTTGATACCATTATTCATGGGTCCAAAATAAATAAATAAAAACATTTGCTCTTTTTTCATATTCAATCTGAAAACAACAGAAGGGATCATTTGGCCATTCGTGATCAATCAGAATCAAGAGACTGTGCCGCAGCAAAAAAACAAAACAGATAAATGTAATGCTGTCAGACTAACCATAGTCAAGTAATAATCAGTGACATTTTCTTATAATAAGTGTTTTGTTTTGCTACTCTCTATCCCCGACTGATATAGCACAATAGCGATTCAACCTCTAGCCAATTCATGAAAGCTTTTACATTTGCTGTTCTAAACAGCTGTTGTCAGGTAGGTCTCTCCTGGGAAAAAGTGTGATGCGTTTTATGTTTCTGGTTTGTTTGGAATAAATAGAAGAACTGAGTAGTTAACATGAGCAGCAATAGCCATCGTGCGATAGCCAACAGATAAAGAAAATGACGCCACCTACAGAAACTCAAACTTTATCAACAGAAAATCCAAGGAAAAAGACGTTGCTGGTTCTGCATGTGACATGTCATTTTTAACATGATTATTGATTCTACTATTTTAAATGGTGAGAAAAGCAGTATAATAGTCATTTTCTAATTGTTGTGTGTGTGTGAGGTTAATTGTTATTTGTTAAGAAAGATAGCACATGGCCTTTTTTTATTTAAGATGAATTGTAATATGGCTTGAGAAATTAAAAGATTAGTTAGACCAATGTGCAAAACAAGTAGACTAAGTATCAACTAATCATCCTGAAAGCTTCGCGCCTCGCCAGACACCACAGGCTGAGTATCTGCAGCATGTCAAGTTGAGTTTGAGTATTCAGTGCATTCGGACTGCGTACTGAATACTTGAATGAGCGACTTCAGTAATACACTACTTCCTCAAAGAGCGGGTTTGAAAGTGAGATGTCTTTGTCTGTGAAGGTATGACGCAACATATTGATTTAGCTACACAGAATTGAGCTTCATTGACGGTGGCTCACTGTAGCCTGTACATTTAGTTTATCACGAACCAAATCTAAATGCCTCAATGTAGTTTTGACAGCGTGTAATGATGTTAACTATGTCAACTTCTCCTTCTAAAGTTGAAACATGTGCATATAGTTTTGGAAATGTCATGTACATTTGTTGATAATCTTTTTTCCAACCAGCGAAATGTTTAATGTCAAGCTTGGCATGCTTGTTGATCCACTTCCCTTAAAAAACCCAAATCCGAAATGTCCTGATATTATCGGTCCTAAGCGATAGTTGTAGCCATGAATATGCTGTACTGTATATCATGGAAGAGTCTTGGAAAAGTCATGGAATTTGATTAGCGGAAAGGTGTGGGAACCCTTCAGACTAGAAAATGGTAGGAATACATAGCTTGGTCAGGCTAACCAGCATAAAGAGAGACTACTAGTGAAGCTTGTACCTGGCTTGCCCATGTGACCAAACTCATATTATTGCCAGACAGTGAACAATGACCCTGTCCAGCCAGTGCCAGAGAGAGAGAGAGAAAGAGAGAGAGAGAGGATGCATTCATCACAAGCGAGCTGATGTAATGCCAGGGGAGACAGCACATTGGCAAAGCGTCTGTCTGGGTTCACTTTAACTCGGTTACCCCTCTGTGGGCTCCAAATCGGGCCTGGGAGCATGTGCTCTCATCCAGCTCACAGCTGAGGCCCCAGCACTAATACATCACAAGCCTAAAGACCAAAGCAACCAGGGGTTAGATCAGAGAGGCGTGACTTGGCCGCCTGTCCCCTACACATCTCCACTACACTGCACTTCTTTCATCGCCACATAACGCACACACACACACGCCATCACTATGCACACACTTTAACCAAAACCAACTCGACTGACTGTTGACAGCAACACTCTGTGTGTCGGTCCATCCCAGTCTGAAGTTTTGGTTCCTCTGTGGAAGCAAAAAAAAAAAAAGGAAAGCTAACTATCAGGATCTATTTCCAAACTTACTCCTTAGGTTCCTTTTTAGGGGATATGAGAGGGAACCTTGGCAGGATGCAGTTTTCCATGAGGTCAGTAAGCAAGGCATTCCAAACAGAGTGTGAGATCCCTGGGAGGATTAGCTAATTAAATAAATCACGTGATTTATGTACCTGATACACAGTTGATAGTAGCGTGTTTTAATACGCACAACACAGCTGGACTAAAATATGGGGTTCAGGTACACAGCTACATAGTGGATGGGGGTGGGGTGGGGGAGTGAGCAGATGAGACAAAAAGAAACAACACTGAGAGGCACCACAGCATTTCGTTCTAATGGCCAGGAAAGAAGAAGACCAGATATTTAAAGATTTAAAACTTAATCTAGAGGGCGGGAAGTCTTTAATTTGTAGTCATTGCTAATGTAGGAACTCCGAGTTGGGTTTTCTCTCCAGGCTTTTAGGAGGTCAACTCAAATAACAGATGCGCTGTATCTGTTTCAAGCTCTCCATTTGGGCTATAGCTTCTCTAAAAGGGAGTCTGTGTGGCTGCGACAGAGAGGGAAAACGTGAAGGGAAAGAAGAATGTGTAATGGGATACTAAAATTTGAAATACTGTTAGTTCCCCGCCCCCCACCATCCCCCCGTGGCGAAGAGCGTTGTAAACACATCCGTCCGTCACCGCCGAGATCGATGATACATTAAATCAAAACAAGCATGGATATCTAATGACTTGACTGATAAAAACCCACGCGCAATATTACCCGGCCGATGCATTATCAATGAGCCTAAACGACAGTATGCAATGTAATTAGAGCCATGTATGTTACTGCTGAGACACATGGGAAAATGATGACGATGGTGGTGATGATGATGATGAGCTCAATTCTGTCCATCACTGTGGAATATATAAAGAGCAGAGGCACACTTACATCTAGGCTAGGAACTGGGGCAAATGTGAATCAGGAGACGATTGCTCAAATCCACACACTATTAACTGCCTTTGATCCATTTTGGCTTTTTGTTTTTGTCACAATTGACATTGGGGAAAGGCAGCTAATACTTTATGGTTGTTAAATCCGGGATCAGGCGGCTCTGCGACATGAGAAACTACATGTGAAAGTAATGCGGTGCAAAAAAACCAACATGCAGTGGTGACTTGTGACAAGCCCGCTACAATCTGACATGTTTATTGATGCCAGCCTTGTGATTTCTAGTAATTTGTGCTGCAGCAGGTTAATGTTTTATTCAGCCGAATGCTCTTTTTAAAAATAGCTGCTTGCTTATCTTGCTGTCTTCCCCCTCGTCCCTCTGTTTCTCCAACCTTGACTCTCCCCTTTCCAATCCTCTGTGTTTCTCAGTCCCCCATCCTCTCTCTCTCTCTCTCGTCCTCTAGTTTGAAGAGATGTGTTCCCTTGCACCGATGCAGATTGTGTGCCACTGTCATCTGCCACCTGATTCCACTGATACATGCATACATGCACTGGCGTTGGTTCAGCCAGTGAGTGGAAGCAGATGCTGTCCCAAACTGACATCTGCTCAGCGAGGGGAGACACTGAAGGAGTGAGACTGCAGTCTGGCAGATACACACCGAGCGGCTTGCAAAAAGGGAAAGCAATATGAAAAAAACAACAACACTTAAATTAAATGGAGGAAGAGAGACAGACATGGATGCACAACAAATAAACAGTGCCTGGTTGCATGAAGCCTCCTAATTTAAGAATTTCCTTAAAAATGCACTTTATATTTCCTTTGAATAAAATGGTTTGCACACATTCACCTCAAGTCCTGCACTTATTTCTTGTCATTAACAACCTTATGGGCACACTTAATGATGGGCAGCTACTGTGAGGTTACAGATTCGACCAGCAGTCATTCTATTCTTTGGCTGACAAACTTGCACAGGACTTGGAACAATAACTGTAATGATTTTAGTATGTTATTGCTATTTTGACTTGCTAACTGTAATGCTAGCTAACGACATTAGTTCTAGGTACACAAAAGTCTGCAATCTTTCCAAAACTAAAGGAAAAGTTAAACCTCAAGGGAAATTCTTATCAGAAAAACTGTTTTGTGTAACCCACCGCAGGAATGTGGATGGAAAAGGAATCTGGAACTTTTACTCTTCACGTCCCACACACATTCACACACGTACATGCGAGACAAATGTTTCAAATAGTATTTGCAGAAAATGTTTCGCTTTTGTTTAACCTATCTGGAGCACCGGATGTGTGAGGTTTACAGCACCAGGACAGTCTGGATAGTGTCTGATAGGTTGTCAATTACAGAAATGTAGGCCTACATTCATCTGGCTGTTCTGTGTGGTAAACTCTATCTGGCACCCCAAGCAGGTTAAAACAAATACTGAAAATTATTTTGAAATACTACTTGACCAAGATCTGACACACACACAAACACAAACCCACATGACAGAGTGTGTAGGTGTTTTACGAAACACAAGCACACGCACACGCAGGCAAGAGTGCGCGTGGGTGTTTGGCAACGGTTTTATACTGGAGGCATGGATACGCATCCCCACTCTGGCTGAGCTGTGTCACTGGGCTCGATGCCACATTGTAAAGGTATCACATGTCATATCACGTGATGCGTAAGACTAATGCCGGCACCTGGCATAATGACCGGTGGCTTCAGATGCAATTAAATCAGGTAATGGATCTTACTAAGGTGTTATATGAAACCCAGGCTCCATTGCTTGCCCTGTTTCCCCCCTCTGGCTCTCATACTGTACCATATACAGTCTCCTTCGCTGTTTATCTTCTGACATTTGTTTTCGGTCGCCTGGTTCCAAATTGATGGAACAATCTCAAAAGAAATGGTATAAAAAAAACTGCCTACTGGCTTAATGTTCCCTTAGAAGTCTTCATCAGGCACACCATGCATTTTGAACCAAGCACCTTGTCAGGATTTTGGATATCACCCAAATGTTGAGACGGTAGACGAGGCTGGGCTGACTGCTTAGTTAAAAACACTGGCCACTGGACACAAGGGTCTTCAATGGTATCTTTATTTTCCACACATTAAATATTGATTGGATAGGTTTCTGTGCCTTTTGTTCCTTCCGTGTCCATAACCATAAGGTCACAGGTTCAATCCTCGTAGCAACCATCTCCATAACGCACTGAACTCCTATCTGCTCTCCTGCACTCCAACCCCTCCAGCGAAACGTGCACGTATTTGTATGCCAATTTGAGCAAAACAAACACCTAACTACGCCACGCAGAGTACGCCGAATTCCGACAACACATTAATGTGTGGCCCTGCAGTTTTAACAGCGCGTGAAGTCTCCTTGTCACCTTGGTGAGGTAGCCACTGCCCCGGGCTGCCCATATGGCAGGAGGAGACAGACAGGGAGCAGAGGGGACGGACACAGCATCGCCTCCACCTCCGCCCAATTTGCATTGTTTTGCCCTACTGGACCTGGGTCAAACCGCTTTAACCTAGTTAGAGGACTAGATGGGTGGGGTTTACTGCATCAGCACCATCCAGATTTATTTTATTTTATTTAACTTTTATTTATCCAGCAGGTCAGTTAATAAGAAAGTGTTATTTATAATGATGACCTGGTATAGAGGACACTTCATTTACTCCCTGTTTATTGTGTTTTCTGCTGTTCATTGTAATTTCTTATGTGGCAAACTCTACTAACCTGGTACCTATGTGGGATCAAACAACAATAATAATGATTTGACCCAGGACCAGAACAATAGTACCTGAGAGGCCATTCTTTACTATGATGATGGGAATGTGCAGCACATCTAATGCTGTTGGCATCACCAAAATACCCATAATCCAACATGTCCAACGTTATGCACCCTTGATTCCTCCTACACATGTGCATTTCCAGCCGCATAACCCATCAGTGTACATGCGCCAAAGTCAAATAAAATAAGTTCCATTAAGGTCAGAGTTACGTTCACAACTCAAAACTTTGGTTAAATAATAAAAACCTTTGCTCATAATGAACACTTGACAGCAGAATCCTTCTTTGCAGTCTGGACCTTTCGCTATTTCAGTGTCAGACTGCTGCCTGTGTCATACAAGATTAGGGTGCATTGCTCTTTGTGACTACAACTACCAGTTATATGAGATGAGGCTGCACAAACACAGTTAAGAACAGTCCCTCAGGATTTATGTCTTGTAGACAAAGCTTGTGTACTGCGTGAAAGGTTTTCCTTCAAGTAATATACATTTTTTTAAAAAGAACAGGAGAGAGAAAGAGAGATCGCCAACTAGCTCCTTGGTTAGTAAGCATAGCAACCGGTTTCATTATTGGAATTATCAGCACAGTTGGAACGCCTCTTTGACCAATCAGATTGCTTGGCTACCCGTCGTGTAAATTGCCATGAACAATAAACACCCCGGCACCCTTTTTTCCCCACCATCACACATCCAGTGTGCGGACACATCACCTCTGACAGCTGTTATGTCGGGATTATGCCAGAGGGGGGAAAAAAGGGGGGTTAGCAGCCTGTTGTTTTAGCCCAGGGTGGCCCCTTGTTATTTTGTGTGGATATTGGATGTGCACTCGTCAGCTCGTGCTCCTACCTCGGGCCTCGGGGGTAAACAAGGAATCACCTATCACTGTTATGGTTATTATCATTAGGCCCCCAGTGTGTGGCGGTCCGCTTTATCCAGGTTGGCTTGTTGAGAGATTAAGCAGATGCTGAAAACAAATAGGAAAACAAATTCCCCTGGGAGACAATATATGAGCCAGGCAACATACGGTCTTGGCGCTGTCGGACCAAATTACTCCGATGCTTGTAGCCAGGTTGGAGCAGCGGAAAACAACTCAGCGCCATCCTTTCTGGACTCTGAGAAGGTTGGAGCCGTCGAAAGCCCGTGAGTTGTGAGGAAATCACTTCAGGGTTGTTATGATAAAGACGGCAATGAAAGTTATCCGTTTTTTGTTGGGGGGGGTGAACCATAAACACAGTATTAGCTTCTCACCTCTTACTTTCGGTGTGTAACAGCTTTCCAGGCCCTCTGCGCTCGAGACGGGGGTATGGAAAGAAAAAAGAAAACGAGCGGGAGCAGGAGCAGCGCACTTCCCTCAGCACTTGTATTTATTGAGACAGTAGTAAAGCCGAGAGGGCTGCAGAGGCAGGGGTCTTAACCTTTGCACCATTTCTGGGCAAGACAGTTCAGCGCTTTGGGCATATAATCAACACACAGCAGGCTGGCATAAATAAAAAGAAAGAAATCTGCGAGAGCTGCATTTCGTGACATTGTGCATTCCCCAGGGGAATTTCTCTGGTGTGGATGTGGTATTGTGTGACTAGCCATGCATAGCATTTTTCATAGCAGTGGTGGTTGGTTATTATGATGAGTCCTAATTCAAAGCATTTGTCCATTTTTTTCTGTGTTTTCAAGAAAATTTGATTAAAATATAATGTTTTTTTTCTCAGCTCACATTTTCCCCTAGTATTGGGCTCAACTGGCTGTCGCTGAGCCGTGAGAGAGGGAGGCTTGTTGCTCTGCGGGATTATACCACGTCACACTATTATGGCCCTGTAGCTCTAGCTGCAGTTTGCATGTGTGCAGAGGGACACGCACAGCGACATATGCAACAAGATGTAACACTCACAGTCTTAGAGTAAATTTCCCATTAACATTCAAACATTCCTTGGAAAAAAAAAACAAGCGGGGACGATTTGCAACTGAATGTGAGACGCAGTAGTATCTCTAAAGTGCTGCTAATGAAAATGTCGAGTTGATAGTGATGCTAATGCTGGGTTTTGTCGCCGGCTTCGGCAGCAGCTCCGCACAATTTGCTAAACACAATGCAAATCCGTTGAAGCAGCTCGTATGGAATGGCCTGCATACGTTTTTTTTTAAAGACTAATGCTTTCCTACGCCTGCTACTGCCCTAATTTCTGAGAGACAAAAGTCTCTGGAAAGAAATCTTGTTGAATGTCATAAGAGTGGGTTTGATTAGGCTTCTACAAAAGGCTGAACTTTCCCTGTAAAGCCTCTCTATGGCATACTCCAATATAATAACACTGAGCCACAATAGCCCCGGCCTCATTACCCGGTTCCTGGAATCATACCCCAACTGCCTTGCACTGTACAAGTTTCCAATACCTTTCCTTTTCAGGTCACGAGAGGAGAAACTTCCACATCCAGTGACCCAGCCTCGTCCAAGAGACGGCCCCTTGACAATTTTACAACTAGTCAGTCCTCCTCTCCTCCTTCACATTACATATCTTATCTTCCCGTGTGCCTCCATCAATGGGCGTCTTTTTTTTTTACTTACTATGTTCCACAAGTTAGACAACACGAGGGAGGATCAAAGTCTAGATTGAGCCCACTTTTTGCGCAAATCCTACAATCAGGCTTACACATACACAGCATGAAAACACTTAGAAATATCCCAGCATGCAATAGTATTCAGTCTGCAAAGATGTAATACTAAAAAAAAAAGTACCCTGTATACTGTCTGATGTAAACCAGGGCGATACAGGTTTCCTTTACACATTGTAGTACCGGTGGAGTTGTAGACATATCTTGTTTCTGCAGGGCTGGGACACAACTCAGTTAATCTCAAATTTCCACTAGAAGGATTAGGACATTAATCAAACGGCTCTACCTGTCCAGGCCTCACTAAAAGCTCTGGGTCATGGAAAGGCACATAATTCAATATTCCAGGCCGCGGGATTATAGACATTCATTCGTTCGTTCTTTCACGGTTCTGATCAAATAAAAGTAGTGGGAACCTAACTAAGCTATTTTGTTGGTCCGGCTATATAGTTTAGACTGTGCAGATCACGCAGCGTCTATTTATACCCTGGAATTGACTCAGTATGAATCTCTTAAGTCAGAGAGATGTAGCAAGCCCACTACTGTGTACTATTTTATTTGGTTTAAATCCAATCAGCTCCCGCTGGATTATGAAGTCTAATAAATACAAAGTCATGTTTTGTTTAGCAAGACAGGCAAGCACTCAACTTTCCATTGAGGCAGTGGTGCATAAAGCAGACGTACAATAGGTAAACATTCCCTGGTCATGTGAACGGAGCAGGACCAGGAATGAGAGTCACTTCTATCAACATTCTCAGACGTCCAGGCCTTCAGATCCCGTACATCAACAAGCTCCATTGGCCAATAATAGCTACGCTTGTTTCATCGTTTCTCTGTTTTAGCCTTGTATAGTTCACGCGGGTAGAGCGTGGCCCCCTCCGACACTGCCATGGTTTGATTCCCGTTGGGGCCCACTGTTACTAAAAATGTCTGCATCGCCGTGAGGTGTTTTGATAAAAAGACGCTTTGACAAACCACACATGTAGGAGACAGGGATTCTTTGGCTTTAGGTGTAAGGCTGTGTTCAGGGGCGAGCTGTTAACTCGTTAAGGCCAGCTCAGCTTATTCAGGAACCTTATTGGACTCCCAACATACAAATCATCACGTTGAAACTGTTTCCTCTCTTATCTCTTTGGTATCCTTTAGTATACAGCATCACAGTTTGGCCGGGTCGGTAAACATGAACGTGCTGTGCGCAGTTCACTGACGTCACATTACGGGATTTCTGACTACTGTTTACATTTTTCACTCACTTCCATTTGGAGCCAATCAACATGCACAGTTGCCTCGTGCTTTTGCAATGATGATTCTCTTTCTGCTACTGATCCACCATTCTGGTATGTTGGTAGCTGTTCTTTTAACCATGTCATTTTCTTGTAACGTTGTTTCTGTGTCTTTCTTTTGTCTTGATTCTAAAGCACGTCACAACTTTGTTATTACTACAGCATGAAGAGAGCTTTCTCATCCTGTCAGCTCTTTCAGTGGAGACTGAAAGTTGCCCTCAGGCAGCGCTGACTTACGCATGCTGAGGCCACAGCTCTCTCTCAACTGTTTGTTTTTCTTCATTGAGTTAAAGTTTACATGCTCATTTACCTACAGAGTATGTTTTAGGGGTTTGGGGCCCTTGGAAGCCATTAAAAGCCCATTGTGTCATTTCAAATATACACAGGCAGCGCTTGTCACATTTTATCTAAGTCTGTCTCCATGATAAGTGAGCACAACACTTGGTTATGCAACATAATTTACTGTTTGTTTTTTATGTAAGAATAGGTTAGAGGCTATACAGTACAATACAGCCAAGATAAACTGTTTATGGGACGCTTAATGGGATAGAATTCAATCTCAATTGATTCATTTAATAAACATTTGTTTTCAGTTTGACCATTTTAAATAATATCCAGTCCCTGAAAAGATTGAATTCATAGTGAACCGACCACAACCCTGTTCCTCAGTCAAACCTAACGTCTTCCTTCCTTGACTTTGCCACGTCTGTGTGTAATCAAATTTGGGAAGCGGCCGCGTGTGGCAAAAGGAGGAGCGCCAAGGCAAAAAATGTTTAAAGCCTTTATTTCATGGCTAGTTCAAAAGAACATATTAAAAACAACTCCAGCGAGTTTTGGCCGTGTGGTTTTGGCCTTTTAAAATGTTTGCCTTGGAACTCCATCTATCCCTCTTTTCTCATTAGGCAGCAACAACAAACCGACGAGTTCCTCCAATAAATGCCTCCACACACCAAAACCAGATAGAAGCACTCTCTACCCTCTCTTCTTTGAAACTGCTGACACGCCAATACATCAATGTATCAATAGATCAATATGTGAATTAGTTAGACATTTTTAGTGCTGCTTTATATTGATGTGTATTGTCATCGGGTTGTTTTTAATCTGCAACACCCCAGTTCCTCTCTGAAGCCTCTCTCTGTCTGATGATAAAGCCTCTTGTACATGAGTTGAAATACTTTAGCTGGTGAGAGTTACATTTAGTACGCGCTACCACTTACTGCACTAACCTCTTAAGCTCAACTGAATAATAATGATGCTACTAATGTAAGTAATTACCTTTAATATTTCAGAACGTAGCCTCTTTATGCAGCTGGTGCAGAAATAGATCCATATGCTGCGGCAGCCAAATGAATTGAAACATTATATTCATTTGGATTTGCTGCTCTTTTTTTTCCAGCAACAGCCTGCTTCACCTGGTAGCTGCCCAGTACATAGCAACTGGTCTGCTGGTGGTAGTGGAGGGACGGGAGAGCCCAGCCAGACTTTTCCCTGCCAGTCAAAAGGCTTCGGGCCCGGACCGGACTTGCTGCTGGCAGGTCCGTTCAGATTGCATCTCCCGTATCCATTTGTATTCAGTTCCTCTCCCCTCGGCAGATCACAGATTGATAGACTACAGACAATGAGCGCGTAACAACTGGCTCTTCTATCAGCATATTGGGTTGCCTTTTTACTAAATCATCAACAGGCAAACAGCCAAATGATAGCTGAGCGCAAGCAATTTAACTAAGTCACAGTAATGACAGTTCAAACAATTATTTTCAATGGAGGTTTTTCTAACTACAACCACATGTTGATTTTTTTTTAAGGGTCGTTCTCAGATTTATGAGTCTAAATGGGTTGTTATGATGACAAGTTAATGTGGTGACAAAGAAATGTAGATGGTTTTGGGGGTATTACAAATGACTTTACATGGAAATTAGAGATTAGAAATTAGACCAAAGGAAGAAGAAGTTCAAATGTGTTTCTTTTACTTTTTTCACAAGACTCACTCATTCTCTCTGCCCCTAAAGAAATAGGGATTTCCCTGCTGAAAAGGGAAAAGGGAAAAGGGAAACGTCAGTAGTAAAATGAACTGGCCTAAACATGCTGGAGTGCGGAGTGTCACACAGACACTGTCAAACAGATAAACCGAGCCAGCTGCCCATGAAGAACAACACAACTAAAAATGGTTCATCTGTCCTGGGATCACCCTGTTTCTGGCCTAGTCAGATGTCGCACAGAGGGTATGAGCGGTGGCTTATTGTTGGGCAGCTGATGTTTCGGTCTCATCTTTGTGTGTTTGTCCCAATCACGCAATCTAGATGACCCTAAGCCCCACGGTGTTCAGTAGCGTGGCAATGACAAGCTGGTAACCGCTAGAGGAGGGAGGCATTGGTGCAGAGTTCAAGTCAGCCCCAGACTTTATCAAAAGTGTTTCAGTGCAAAAAGCACCCTAATCTCCAGCCATTATGAAAGTGTTTTATCCTCCCCTTGTGCTGTTCCTCGCATCACTGAAATATTTCCCCAGAGTTGAGTGAGTAAATGCCCCCCCCCTCCTTTTAGTATGTAGAAAGTGATGACTGATGACTGTTTGCTGCTTCTCCTCCCTCCTTCACTTTATGGTGACTTATTAGAGCGTGCCAGGGCCGGATCTTGTCATGTCCAGGCTCTTTCCAGCGGAGGAGGGCTGTAGATCATGCAGTTTGGTTAAAACATCAGAGGGATGTGTCTTTAGATGGAAAAACTATTGTGTATCTATATTCACACTTAGGCAGATGGCAGAAATCAGTTTTAGCTTTTGATGCATCCCAGAAAGCTGGAGAAGACGAACGTGAGCCATTAAAAAAACACTTTTCTAAATCAGCCCTTTGGCTCAGATTCGGCTGTGAGCGCAAACTCACGTGTAAGAAACTTCTCTAAACGTCGGCGCCTTGGTCTCGCGGCTCAGCGTGTAGAGCTACCAAAGGCTGTGTGATATCTGTGTGCATGCGGTACAGTACACAGAGCGCAGGCCAGCAGGCCAGCAGGCCAGCGGAGCAGCGAGGCTCTGGTGTTGTCATCAATACTTAATGGCGGAGTGAAAAGCCAATCACTGTGCAACCAGCAGCCTCTGGGCTCACAATTACAGAATGTGGTTAGAGACAGCCGGGTTGGGTTAGCGTGCAATTAGTTGTCCGCGTATGATAGGGTTACAAGTCAGGTTCACCACTGACAACTGCCCCGGTCACTAAATACAGGAGGGCGGCTCAGATAGTGGACGGGGTGATAAGGACGGATGTGTAGATGGCTGAAAGTTAGATGCTGAGGAGGAGGGGACATGAATAAAGAAATTGTTCGCATCCCTTTTTCAGTTTTATTTTCTGATATTTGAAATGTAAGACCCAAATTAAATATATGAGTGGAATCATTAGAGTAAAAAAAAGTACAAATGCCTGTTAGTTTCCTGAAGCATCCTCTCTAGTGTCATTTCTAAGTCGCAAATAGGAGCATTACAGCTTAAAGGGGAAAACCTGTTAGGCTAAGTGTCCTCAGGCTGCTGAGATTTGAATTTGAGATGCCCTTTTTCAATTCTGCGGTTCTTTAAGAAGTGCTCCAGTGAAGAGGATTACGATGATGATCTGTGACATGATGTCCGCGCTGACCTGCTGAATTTAAAGAGGTTTGTTTACCCTGGACCGCGTGAGGCAAAGCACTCTGTTTATTTTTGCAATGGTGAGGTTTCTAGCTCCTAAATCAAGAGAAAATGACCACGCGGACCACGAGATTCCACAGAAATATAACTGGGAGATGAATGCACTGCAAAAGCCAAGATAAGGATGTTTGGCATTAATGAGGTTTGGGTCAGGCAGTCATTTTTCCAGTCCCATTCCTGATTATTACAAAGCCTATTTGACATATCATGCATTCTCTGATGAAAGCAATCCTATAATATTCCTGTAGGAACGTACAACGTGTGTCTGTTGTACCCAATAGTCTCATTTTTCTCATTTCTAACTTCCTATGGTATCACAATAATAGTCCTATAATGTTGCTAGGAGGATTTATCATTGATCTGTTGTATTCAATAATTGACTTTAGGGACACTTTATTGTACTTTATAGTATATTTCCTTATCTTCTATGCCTATGGTATCACTATCACAGTCTTATAATATTCCTATAGGGATTATAGTGTGTCTGTTGTAGTGAACTTAGAGTAACCTTATCTCATTTTGTTTTGTTTACCTTTTTATAATATCACTCTATACTTCTACTATAATATTCCTATAGTATGTTTATGGTACTCAAGTTTATAAACAACCCTATTATACGTTATGGTATATTTCTTTATGTCCTATGCCTATGATATCACTATCATATTCCCATAATATTCCTATGGGGACATATAGTGTGCCTGTTGTACTCCATAGTGAACTTAGATTAACCTTATCTCATTTTATGGAATTTTTTTTTTGTTACCTTCTATGATAGCACTATAATTCTCCTATAATAACCCTATAATATTCCTATAGTATGTCTATGGTGCTCAAGTTTATGAAGAATCCAATTATACGTTATGGTATATTTCTTTATGTCCTATCACTATGATATTCCTATAATATTCCTATAGGGATTCATAGTTTTGCTGTGAATTTTGTGTAGCATCCTTCAGATTCATCCCAAACGCACATTCTATGAACCACTATATAAAC
>CABFOQ010029740.1:5603-46235 GCA_900660455.1 Gephyroberyx darwinii | reverse complement strand
AGCACATCAAAACAACGGGACACAGCAAGTGAGACAAAGTGAGAAAAATAACTCATGTCAAAAAGGACAAAACTTTCTGGTGCTCGGGGGAGAAGGAGAAGAAGAGGTGAAAAAGAGAGGCAAAGAAAGAGGTATGACACAAGTTTTGATATAAACAAATTTTGTCTTAAAGAAAGAAAGATAGTTGATGGACGTTAGCGAGCTAGCGACACGGACAACCAGCATGATTCATAACAGCACAACTGATGAAAATAGAAGGAGGGAGAGTATTAAAATAGTCATGTTCTTTGAGTAACCAGACCCTCACTGTTGTCCAGCTTGGACCAAAGCTACTTCTGCTACTGTTTGCTACCTACTTACTGTTACTACTCTGTTTTTGACCCTGCTCAACTAGGCTGTAGTGATGAGTCTTGATATGTTGGTAAAACGGAAATAGTTTTGCACTTTAATGATTGATTGATGATAGATAGATCACCACGATGGATAGGTTACCATAATTGATCAGCACTGACCACATTCTCATTCTCTTATTTCCATTGACTGAACGCTCATTGTATGTTCTATCTATCTTAAAGGCAGAATAATGATCATAGTTCTAGGTCAAATACACTGAAGGCCTTTCTGAAAGCCTCTTATGAGAAAATCAGAAGAAATAGTGATGAAAACAACCAGCTATAGGTTATATTTGTTGAGTTAAGAGAAATTATTTTCACTGTAAATTACTCTGTTACTGTGTAATTCATAATATTGACGTGCTCCATTTTTCAGATGCACTTTTGAAATATTTTGGTCCAACTCCCTCTGTAAATCCTGAGGTGCCTGAAAAGACCCCATCAACATCTATACACCCTGGTGGTAGTCCACCCAGCAGCTTGCCATCTACCTCATCTGAACACCCTGATTATAGTACAACCTCACATCAACCTCACACCTATATCTGCTGGTGATGCAACATCCTAGTCCGAACCACTGTCTGGAGCAGGGGAGTACATTTTTTTCTATACCAGCTTCTGTATTTTAGACACTTGGCTTTCCTATCAGAGGGGAAGCAGTTAAAAGTAAAAAAAAATATATATAATAGGTTGCTTATTTAGGTATAACAGTGCTTGATTTTACTTCATGATCCCTGATTATATGTATGCATGTGTGGTGTGTATTTGTTGGCATAAAGGACTGCAAAGTCAATGTCAGTGGTTTGCTGCATATAGCTATAATCTGAAATGCCTTTTTAGTTTTTAAAAGAACAGAAATAAAACAAGTTGTGTTGATAACAGTGAGTGGTGTCATGTTATTACGGTTGGGGGGGGGCATCAGTCTGGAATCTCGCCTGGGGCACCAATTGGACCAGGGCCAGCTCTGTGTGGGAACATCAAGCTGTAATCTCATGAATCATGTCTAAAGATTTTCCTGATCATACCAAGCATAACATAACAAGCACTAGTGGGTGACATCTGAACCGCTTTATAGTTTCAGCTTACAAGTTCACTATGTGACGTAACATATGAATGCAGATCAGATCTGTTTCCAGACAAGAAACTTTAAGCCATCCTAGTCCCTTCATCATTTTCTCACTCTACAAATATAGACTTAAATCATGCTTACATGACTCTTTACTTTGTTACATGCAGCTTCACCCCATAGACTGTGTGTAGTCCACTATTAGGCTTTTAATAAATGTTGATGAAGGAAGACTTCCTCAAAGCATTCATTTGAGAAATTGTTCAATCTGTGTGAGAATCTGGCCTCTAATGTTTACCAATCTTTTGCCTGCAAAAAAAAGAAAAATAAGTTTTGATACAAATCAAACAAATACAGTATTTTTCTGTGCATAGTAAGGCATTGCACTCACAAATAGGTCAAGTAGATAACTAAGACATAATGCATTCGTACCAAACTGCTGTATTACTGTACCCGAATCTTGCAATTACATAGCATATCCACAAGGTGTCACTTGGCTCAACAACTTGTCACCCTGCATTATTACTATTGTACCAATGGCACAGTAAGACAGCTGTCATCTCTCAGGAAATAGACACAAATGGTGTCTATGGTGATTAAGATGGATTTGATTTTGTAGGCCTATTGCTCCCACGGGGATAATGACGATGTTGAGAGCACCAGCTATGGTGCTTTAGTCTTCATAGGCTATACTGCATTAGGAGACCCTGTATAACTGTTGTCGCCTTTGTTTTTATCATCATCATCGCCATAATAATCATCATCAATGCAATAGTAAAAGGGAGCCACCCGGTCAGAGACAAATGAAATTTCGACAGAAAGGACAGCAGTTCCAGCTTTTATTGAAAACAAGTCATTTGCTGATGTAGAAGAGTAAACCCGTCTGACACCTGGCAAGCCTAAATATGCCTCTCTGTGGGCCAGATGAGCATTGGCTGAATATAGAGGCTGTATATTCCACATGATAGACATGATCCAATCTATTCTTGTTCTGATGTCCAATTGAACAATTCATCAATACACAGGATAAGATGTTACTACAATAAGATTTATCACTGAGTCAAAGGGTGAGTGTGACCATGCCTGATACCTCAGAGATCTTGGATGACTATCATAGATTTTTCAGATAGGATGAATCTGACAACTTAAGAGGCAACAGTTAACTGTCTCTACACACAACCCAGACCATTGTATTATTCACTGTAAGACAGCTGATTACCTTGTAATTGATTACTTGGATTAATGTGTCAACAAGTAGGCTGTATATGGATGTCGCTGCTGGTGTTTGACAGGGGATGGGCGTTGTCCATCCAGTCAAATGTCTTTCTTTAGTTGACACGCCTCCAAAATGAAGCCTCACTTCCTCTCAAGCAAATTTTACAAAAAACAGCTCGCAAGTACCCGCCCAAGACGCCCTAAGCTCTGTTTTCATTTGCTTTGCTGCCGTCAATCACCTGTACCCCAAACTACGTCAGCAACAGCGCCACACCGGGGCTGATGAGTGGGTGACGAGCGATCACCACCAGAAAAAATAGTAGGGGCGAGAAAATGCACGGACTGTAAAGGTCTATTTGAGTGTCAGTAAAACATTAGCGCATTTTTGAACATTTGATCCTGACGACGTCTTTTGGAGAACACTAACACAATGGAGGTATTCTGCCAAACTGGGCTTTGTGGTTAGCCAGTTGGCTGCAACACCAGTGATGGCTAGCTAAGCTAACGTAGCTGCCCATTTAGCGAGCTAACCTAGTGAGCCACTGGGTGCCTCGGGTTGCAAGTAGATTTCAACAGGATTACTACGTTGAACGCAATTTTAAGGAGGGTAATTAATGCGGACTACCTGTTTTACCTTCATCGGGTGCTTGTGACGGTGAGCTAGCTTGTCGGTTTGTTGTTTATTAGCCAACAGATGGACAGTTTGACGGGCGCTCTTTGTCACAGCGCGGGCGTATGGTGTTGGTTTTGGGGCGGCTAGGCTTGTACGCGGCTGGGCAGGCAGCAGAGAGATTGTCCAAATGTGGCAGTTGCAACCAAGTATGTCCCACTGTCTCTGGGACCGAAGCTTGTAGTTTGCAGTAAATAAAACGTGTTTTTGATGGGTGTCAGATTGAGAGGTTAACCAGCTACTTGGGGAAAAGCATTTTAAAAAGCGGCAAAACAGTTAGGAAATTCACCTACTTGTGACGCTAGCTTAGTTAACGTTAGCAGCGTTTAGCTTAAACGCTAGTTAGCTTATTTTGCGAGTTGCCCAAACTAATCTCAGCTATCTTGACAGTGCTTTCAAGAAGCTGTATTACCTTTAGAAATCCGTTGTAATGTTTTATTTGTGGATATGTTGCATTGCTAATTTTCTATAATCGGTTGTCAGTCACTGTAACCTGAGGATTTACACGAGAGTTTGACTAAGCTGTCAAATATTTGACAGCAGCTCTGTCATTAACACGGAAGGCCAAATTTTGCACTAAACAGCAAACATATCAAGCTTAATTAGCAGTAGCTTGATATATTTGTTGAAAACAGTTTTTTTTTGCAAATAGCTATCACCATTTGGGCTGTCACTCAGAGGGAACTTATATTTACTTGATACTTTGTGTGAGGTGTAGTAAAGCGCCCCATGTAAAACGGGCTTTTCGGTTACTGCGGTGATGACTTTAGAATCCATGATGGCTTGTTGCCTGAGCGAGGAGGCGAAGGAGTCCAAACGAATCAACGCGGAGATCGACAAACAACTCCGGCGAGACAAGAGGGACGCAAGAAGGGAGCTGAAGCTTCTTTTACTGGGTATGCATAAATCAAAATCATCTAATCTCTCTCCCATTAACAGTTGCACTTCATCTCTCTCACACACAAACACAAACCAGATAATCCATAAGACATTGAAATGAATGTATTGTAGAGTTGTTGCGAGCAAAACGCCAGTCTGAAGTTTCAGACGTTTGCTGGGTTATAATCTAGCATGAGCCAGTAGTGAGAACTGAATGCAGCCATTGACAGAGGCCTTTATGCAAAGTTTTATGAGCTCTGAAGAAGTGGTTTATTAAAATTAGTTTGAATGAATGGTGTTTAGAGGTTTATTGGAAAATAGCAGCAAATAATCAGATCGGAGCTTGGGTCTCAGTTTGGGATGTCTTCCTACCTCAGTTGTCCTTCCAGGGCTGATGTAAAAGCCCTTTGACAGTGGCTGTCAGGTTGATGACACACTTATAAACAAGACAAGTTAGACAACCACTCATAAGATAGAGAGGGGCAGTAGGATTCATCGCTTGCTGGCTCTCAATGAAAAGCATATAGCTGTGTTGCCTTGAAGTTTAGTTGACGTGTCTGTGATGGGATTCTTTATAGGGATCCTGTGGTTTTTCAGCATGGGTCATTGATGCTTGTTTGAGGCTTCATTCTGCCTAGGTCTTGGCAACACCTCACAAAAACTGTAATAAAAACTGCTTTCATATAGAAAAGATACATAAGTGAGGCACAAGGTTTAGTATTCAAGTAGAGTTTGTTGGTAATATTTTGTGGTAAATTGATAATATTAATAATCTTGTAAGCAAACACTTGTTTTAAGTCGTTGGTGACCTGGTGTCTGAATTCAGAGTGATAATTGTATTTTTTGTTAGCCAATTAGTAGGGAGTTAAAACCATACAAATTAATCTGGATTACTAGGATTATCAAATGAGAGTTTGGCCAAGTAAAGATGGCAAAGCTCCTAATGCTCTTTTTCATAGTGTTTCTGTAGTCGTCTTCCACATTAGATTTTTCATCTTATTGCCTTGAAACTCTCATTTGCCTCTTATGATGAAAAGGAGTTGGTTTTAATTAAGTCTGTTTCAGGGGAGAGAGCGTTTTGTCAGCGTCTGCTCTGGAGGTGGCCCTCATTGGGAAATTACTGGTTTCTGGAGACTAGGCGGTGCCATCCACAGGCCAATTTTCACTTTTAATGAATAGTAGTAGAGCCACTCTACTTTTTATGTGATATTCTATTGATCCTCAAAGGAGAAATTTGTCCTGCTTGTCCCTCTCCACAGGGAGGTCAAAGTGTGGGGTCAGCTACAGAACAGCGTCCCTGGAACTGGTAGAGAATCAGTGTCTTGCTCAAGGACACTTCAGCAGGGTGGAGGCTTGCTATCATGGGTGATTGAACCCGGGTCTTCTGTTTGAAAGACACTCTCCCTCATCACTACACTACCCTGCCAAGAACTTCCAACATTGCACAGCTAGCATCTTGTAAGGAGTCACAACATTGTGTTGTCACTACTCAGTTCCCATACAGTACCTATTTGAAAGTCAGCAAACACACAGGGTTGGCGTGATAACTACTATAATAACTCTTCAATGCAACACTATAAAAGCTGATTCATATTTTGGACTACACCCCAAATGGCTCAAGTGCCAATCTATAGCATACAAAATGATGCAAAATGACGACTTCCACTTACAGCCTCTGTGGAACAAGTCTGCACCCATCCTTTGGGTGTTGTTGTAAGGCATTCTGGGAAACGTAGAAAATCACTAACTTAAGTACAAATACAAGAGGTTGAGGGAAGGTGGGAACAATAAAAAGGTAAAATTACAAAGGTAAAAATAACTCCTGGAATACACTGAACACACCATATATGATATGTAACAGTGTAAAAGTATTAGTGTGGAATTTTCCTTTAAACTTCTTTGGAATGGAATTTTTGTAATTCCTTAAGTAAAATATGATATATGATGGGAATGTATGGTAATATATGGAATTCATTTATTAACTGTTTTACAAAAGCAATAACCCACTCAGGCCATGATATATGGAATTTATATTAGTTTATATCAGATAACGCACTTTAACTGTGATATAAATTCCAACACAAACTGCTGTGTATAAGGACCACAAATCTATGATATTACTACATTTTCGTATCGAGAGTCTCAGGTATTGTACGACCACAATAATGAAATAACTTATTGTGCAACCCTAGACCTGAGGAGATTCGATTTAAGACAATTTGGCTCATTTTCAGCACTTGGTAGTGTTTGTCCTTAAACACACTTCACCTTACACTATGACATTGCCACCAAACAGCAGCCAAATGCTGGTAAATCTTGGCTGAGGCTAGTCAGCTTTTCCACTGTTCTATTCACTTTAACCATAACCAGCCATCGGTTAGAGCAGTGGTCCTCAAATCTGGCCCTGTGGGTCCAGAGTACTGCTGGTTTTCTATCCTACCAGGTAGATAATTGCATCCACCTGGTGTCCCAGGTCTAAATCAGTCCCTGATGAGACAGCTAGAATGGAGACGACCCGGCTAGACCTGAATAGAAAACCAGCAGCACTCTGGACCCAGAGGTCCAGATTTGAGGACCACTGGAGCTTGTTTTCTATTCAATCATCCATCCATCATATTTGGCCAGCAAAATAGTCAAATTGCTTTATCAATGTTGGAAGCCACTAGTTACTGTCTTGGATAGATGAAAACGTTTTAAATTTTGAACACCAAGAACATAATTTACCATTGTGAGCAGGTGAAGACCAGGATAAATTAGTCTATCAGACGTAATTTGTGTTCAGTGGCTTTTTGTGTGTTTAACTAATGCTAGAAAATAACTCTAATGATAATAATAATAACTATGGTTATCTGTTGATGTTTTGGTGCAATGTTGTGACAACTCAATGTGAATGAACACTCCTCCACGTGCAGAAATGAAGGCTCCAAATCTTTTGGCTGTGCTCATGTGTTTGGGGACTGGTAATACACAAAAGGCATCTGTTGGTTCAGTTGGCCAACATATTGTTAGACATTGATTAGAAATCTAAAAGTGGCGGGTGGAAAAAATACATTATCGCCGATCTTTTCCTGCTCACAGATGAAAAGGTAGGATGGTGACTATTGAAAGAGATTGATTAGGAAAACCACCCTTTTCTGTCGTCACAACCCATTTTTTGATGAAAATGTTAAACTACAAATTGCAGGAAGCAATTTTTTTTTCAGCTGGCAGTGGGAGTCTGCTACCACATTATTTAACCTTGTGTAAAAAAAGATCTAAGCACTATCTACCTACAGAATGAGTTATGGTGTAGTCTGGTTGTCTCACTCCTTTTGGAATCTTATGGAGCTTTCTGATCCTTTTTATAGACCTCCATGCACCGTGTAGCTTCCTATGATTTCATATAGTTCAGGTAAAGAAACCTTAACTTTGTCATGCACTGTCCACAGTGGCCGGTGAATTCCGAAATTCACAATTTGCTTTCACCATCCATATTGATTTCAAGAATACAAATAAACCTCACAATATTTGTTTGTTGCCAAAGTGTCTGGTAAAGCAGCCACAAACAAGTTGATATCCCTGCTTGATGTTGATGACTTAATGATGTTTGTTGATTGTTATCTTAAATTGCTTTAAACGTCATCTCTTAACTGTACTAGCCATTGGTACATGATCTAGAGTTAGGTTAAATGTAGTGCGAAATGCTTATCTGCTGCCTATACTAATGCAGATGGCAGGATAGTTGTGGCATTGGCGGATTTTTCTGATGTTATAAGTGGAGGAAATTATTCTGGCTGTTTATCAGTAACAGGCTGGCTCTCTTCAGTGGTGTGGTTAGTTAGTTCTGAGTTGGCATGCAGGCTTAGGCAGAGCCAGAGTCTGAGGAGCACTCTGCCGCCTGCTCTGCTGCTAATGAAAGTCACAAGTAATTAAAATGTAGGGGAGCAGAGGAGCCACAGTAACAACACCCGTCTATGAGCTAATTGTACACGTTTCAATCATGCCAGAGTGACTGTGTGTATGCATCTGTGTCAGTCATATATAATTGGTGTCTTCGTCAGCCATGATTGACACATACAGGCGTCACCATATAGGCTCTCTGTTGATGAGCCAGTGATCACAGATAGGCCTGTGCGTTTTCCTCTGATTAAGGCCTTGTCATTTTAACTAAAATGGTCAGGGGTGTGCTTTTTGTATGTATGTACAATGATCTGTATAGCATACTGTCTATTGTATATTCTGCACTAAATGTGAGATCCTGTTATCCCGTACCACATATACCAATATGTACTTACAATGAGCTCAATAAGCTTTTGGGCTCTATACTCCAAATGTTTGGCTTTGAAAACAAACAAATAATGGGCCTCATTTACGAAACGTGTAAGATCAAATTTGATGGTGAAGTGTTCTTACGTACGTTTCTATGAACACAGTCTGATTCATCATTTTTGTTCGTATCGGAATTTGTTCGATACGATCAAAACCTAGGAGTGTTTGGAAATATGCAGAAATGTGTTTGTGTGTTTGGAAACATGCGGGAAGGCTCTTAGAACGGCTTATTCTTTATTAAAAATCATTACAATCATTACAATCCTCGTTAACAACAAAATATTTCAGTGTTCTACATTTGTAGAAGAAAAGACCTAATAGGCTGCAATGGCATATTTGCAGAATTGTCCTTATTTATAACAATACAAGATTACAGATTACAGCCTTACAGATACAATTACATAGTCCTACGATCTGATGGAGATGCAGCCTGGATTTGATCTGTGTCCATGCAACTCCAATGCTGACAGGACACCTGACAGTCTCCTATTATGGAACTGATCCTCTGATCCATGTTGGATAGCGCCACAGTGCCCTGCCCTCCTCCTGTGGCTGATAATATGTGCCTACTTGTCTTATTCTATTTGTATTCTTTTACCTCAGCAACGGTGTGTGTTTCTGCTGAAAGATTATTGACAGCATTAAGTATTTCTTGCCATGCTTTACTTTTATCAGTTCTTGTGACTCCTCTGCTTCTGCTTTTGAAAATTACGCTGTTTTGGCTCACGCGCTTCCAATTTCGTGCGATTGGCTTTCATCATCTGATACACCTTTGGTACGCACAAATCAAGGTTTTTCCGCATGTTTTATGAATCTCTCGTTGATATTTTTGCACGCACATAAATACGAAAAATTTCTCAAGAATTTAAGAAAGGTTTTGTGAATGAGGCCCAATATGAGGTTAAAGTACAGATTGTCAGCTTTTATTAGAGGGTAGTGGGTTGGAGCATATTAGAGCAGTGGTCTTCAACTGGGTGGCCCTACTGCAGGGTTCCGCCAATTTTTAAATTTTATATCAAAATTATTTGTGTGAAAAATTTTAAAATGTATTTTAGGCAAAAAAAAGGAGTAAACTCCTACCATTAATAGGCTACTTTTGACTAATGAGTCCCGTGCAACCACGGTGCGTGTTGCAGAGCCTAACATTATGTGACGAACTGCCATTTTAAAAATAAAAAAATAAAAAAAATTAGCTGACTTGTCTCACATACCATAAAAATGTACTATAAAAAAATAAAAAGCAATGTAAAAGCATAAGCCTCCATACATCAATAATATGTATAAATGTCTAAGCAACCGTAAGCATCATAACTGAGTATATAAATCGGTTAATAAGGAATTAGAAATGTTATTACAGGCCAGGCTTCAAATGCAACACAATTGTATTTAAAAAAATCTAGGGGGTCCCTGCTCTTTCTCTATCCACCAAGGGGTCCTTGGGCTTTATAAATATTTTATAAATATTTGTTTCATCATTTAGAAATGACAACAGTTTTTATACATGGTGGCATGTCCTTTGCGTGCGGCAGGTTGGCCTAGTGGTTAGAGAGGCTGGGGATTGAAAAATGGCTGGTATCGCAGCTACGGTGCCCATCCACACTGCCGAAGTGCCCTTGAGGAAGGCACTTAACCCCAAAACTGCTCCAGGCGCGCCGTTCAATGGCTAACGTCTGCGCTCTGTCCTCGGAGCTGTATTGCATGTACACGTGTGTGGGGTGATATGTGTGTGTGTGTCTAGTCAGGGGTGTGGGGGGAAGAAAAAAAAAAGAATTTCCCCTCTGGGGACTAATAAAGGATGCTTTCTTTAATAACTGCCTGAAGTCTGAGTCCCATTGAATCCACCAGATGCTGGGTATCTTCTCTGGTGATGCTCTGCCAGGCTTGTACTGCAGCCGTCTTCAGTTGTTTGTTTTGAGGTCTTGTTTTGAGGTATTTTGCCTTAAGGCTCATCTTCAGTAAATGGAATGCATATTCAATGGGATTTAAATCTGGAGTTTGACTTGGCCAGTCAAGAACTTGACACTTCTTGGCCTTGAAAAACTCCCCCAAGTGCTATGGCAGTATGATTTCACTGTCTTGCTGTAAGATGGTGCTCCATCCAATGAGTTTGGAGGTCTTTGCTTGTACTTGAGCAGACAAGATGTTTCTGTACACTTTTATTCTGCTACTGCCGTCAGCAGTTTCATCATCAATGAAGATACATGAGCCAGTTCTAGTAGCAGCTATACATGCCCAAACCATAATACTCCATCCATGTTTCACAGATGAGGTGACATGCTGTGGATCTTGGCCAGTTGCTTTCTTTCTCCACACTTTCCTCTTGGCATTATTTTGGTATGTTAATCTTGGTCTCATCTGTCCAGAAGATCCTTTTCCAGAACTGTAGAACTGCTGTAAACTGTACACAGCAACTTGAAAAATCACATCCTTGAATGGTGCGTAGTTGGATGCATGTAGGTGAGATATTGTTATAAGTCCCTTGGGGTTTCTTTTTCTCATCTGCTCAATTTAGGACTTTTTTTTCCTTCTATTTCTTTTTTTTATTGCTCATATGTTTTGAGGTTAACCCTAGATGTTGACAGGGATATTCCCTCCTACTCTCCTTTTGGTCTGGTGACTGCACTGAAGGCTGATGGTTTGGACTGGCCTAGTGTACGCTCGTGTGCATGAATGTGTGTGTCACTTGCAAAATTATGTGCCAGTTCCCAGCACTTGATCACATCGTTTTACACATTATAGCAGTGTGGAAACACACTAGTTACACATTGTAGCAGTGTGGAAAGAGTGACTGGAAACACAGACTTTCACTTTTCCTATGTGAGTCTGGCATTGACTGATGGGCCATAAGAAACCTGTAAAACGTGTACTAGTGCATACAGTACAAAACACGTTATTTACTTTTTCTTTCTATGCAAAAATATTCATATAATCCAAACATAATAGGCAAATAAAGTACATGTGACTCACTTCTTAAACATTCAGCATGTAATTGTGGCTTCAAAAAATCACATTGCAAATTTCCCTTTCTGGCATATTTGTTTTCCAAGAAAATGGTCTCAAGTAATACATTTTACAAGTTGAGTAACAGGATGTTCCATTTGCCTCCAATTCCATGCTGTATTACATTACCACCGTACGTGACTACTATACAAGCAGTAAGCAAAAACATTTTTATAATGCATACATCAGAATAGCTCAGCTTCGTTGTCCTTTATGATCATCTCTGTTGTCTGTTTTATTTACAGTAGTTCCATAACATGTGATAGACACTGCCTTCTATATGACCCTATCTCCAACATTTTGAATGAGAAGTTGGATGTAAAAACGCTTTATGGCGTAAAATGAGATTTGTGAATTATTTGAAATT
Organism: Gephyroberyx darwinii; assembly: GCA_900660455.1. Lineage (NCBI taxonomy): Eukaryota > Metazoa > Chordata > Actinopteri > Trachichthyiformes > Trachichthyidae > Gephyroberyx > Gephyroberyx darwinii. The sequence goes on along the minus strand of CABFOQ010029740.1, from coordinate 34,338 downwards.
GGAATGGCCTCCAAATTGCATTAGTAGTGTAGAATTGTATGTGTGTCGTTGTGTCCGTATTTCATTGTTCATGTTTCCTTTCATTCATTGTTTGCTGGCTTTTTATCCCCTGCAATGTCCACGTTGCATTCTTCAATTCCATTTGATATATGACAGATTGATAGATTTTGGATAATGTTTTCTTAAGGCACCATATTTTCAGCATATTGGTTGTTTTAGCATTTCTGCTCCATCACATACTAATGGAGATGTACAGGAAAGCCTGAGGAAGGGTGTGAGCGGATGATATGCAACAGGGTCATAAACTAGATTCAGGCCCATCACACCTTAACCAGCTTAACCCTCAAGATGCCCCCTTTCAGGATTTTTCAGTGAACTCTTAGTTGAAATGGGAATCAGGATATTGTATAATATACACACACACATATATACACTTAATCTGTCAATATGCACACTACTCAAACAGGTCAGTGCTATCTAGGCTAATGAGTATTTGTTTTTTTGGCAACACCCAAGGATGTCTCATGCATGGCGTCTACCTACGCCCATTATGTTTTTTCTTTTTAAGTCTTAAGCTAAGCCAAGGAGATCAGCCCGTGTTAGCCATATTTATTTGGATCCCTGTTAGCTGCTGCCAAGGTAACGGCAATCATGCCAGGATTTTATACACATCCCAAAAACACAGACAACAAAGATGAACAACCCACATATGGAGAGGAAAAAAGCAGACCCAAAAAGAGACTTGTATGAAAGGGTGTAAGTAGCATCTTAGGCCATTATAGGGCTGTCGTCTGGTATCCCAACTATCCTCATACGTACACTAGTGTTGCTGAAGGCAAAGTTGGCAGATACTCTCCCGTATCCTTCCTCCTACTACTGTATCTCTAACAGTACTGACTGACTCTCAGCCAAGCTTGATAATGCTAATCATCACCCACATGAGTTTACTTTCCAAGAATCTTAAATGGCTCGTCTCAAACTGCATGACCTGGCACTGTAGTTTAACAATGCCAATTCAAGCTGCCAATTATTTTACCTAAATGCAAATTGGTTTGTATTGACATAGGATTTTCTATCCACTCCACTCAGCTAGCCACGTGCTTTTCATTTGTGCACACGAGTCCCACTTATATTACGTCCAGAATCCTAGCATCTCAATAAGTCTCATCTGATTATTCTAGCTATACCTTACAGCCTCCAGTGGGATACTAAATAGGTCTTCCTTGTGACTACACTGATCAATTAATTAGAACCATCCTCATGTTGTCTCGCCCCGATATGACGTGGTGTTGCATCGTTTTCCATCATTTTCTCAAATGCCTTTCTGGCTTTGAGATAAAGTTGATGGTTACAATTGTCATTCAGTGTGATTTTTGAGATGTATTCTAAAGATAAAATTGTATCAGATCAAATACCCCTATGTCCACACTTGCCCTGAAAACTGCTGTTTTACGTGTCCTGTGGCTGTAATTGTTTGCTTTTTCCCCGCTCTTCATCCCACTGTCTTTCATTGCTTACAATGCTTACATTGCTTGCAATGTAAAGAGACTCTTACATTGTGTCCAGACTGTGTAGAATTCTGATCACAATGTGAGCCTGACGTCTGACATCCACCCTCGTCCAGATCTGTCACGTAATGTGCCTTGACAGGATCAGATGACAAAAGTCCCATTGAAACGACAAATGAAGTGTAACTGCAGCCAAAGAGGAGAGTAGGATACACTGATAAGGAATAGCTTTTGTTACCTTTTGTTGTAAGGTTAGGAGTTGGACGGCTGATGTAAGAGCCAGTTGAGCCTGACCAAGGGAGCATCATTTGTTTGGTGAATCAGTACTGTGAGGTGATAACTTCCGTAATCCTAGAAAGTCACACACTCTACATTTGCCAATTTGCCATACAAATTGTAACGCAGCCATAACATTTGCATGTCACCCAGTTATAATCAGCATACTTCACTGGCAGAGACCATACACACTGTTTGGACAGGGGTGGTGTAGATTACTGCCTCAGCAAAAAATAAGCAACTAAATGTATTCAGGCACACTGTGATTAAAGAATACCACATTAGTTTTGGATTAGACATCACACGCTAGAAGGCAATTATGGTGGTGTATATTTTGGCAAGACTTAGGTTTTGTGTGATAGTTTCTGTTGTTGGTATCTAAGGCTGTACTAAAAGTGCATTTTAGTCTTTTTAACATATAAAATAATACTGTTATGGCAATATATCTGTGATACATGTGGACAGAGCTGAACTAAATCATTTTTTCAGCACATGAAAATGGGTACCCTATCAATACCCTAGAAAATGGGTATTGAATAAAATATGCTTATCTTGCTCATTTTGATTGTACTGTGCAACACAGATACCAATACTTACCAATACTACAAGATCATGACAGTTGCATATGTTAATGCAATGACTATCCATTATTAGGATTTCTAACATAAAAACATGTTTCAAAACAGATGATGAAATTTTCACTACATCAATTTATGAAACTCTTAGGATCTTTTATCTCTACTATGTTGTGTCATTAAACTATTGTGGCCAATTGGCTCCAGAGGCTATGAGCATAGGGAAAATACCTCCTGAACCTAAGGTGGCACAATTTTTTAATTGTTAATTTTCTTAGACTAATTGCGATGCCCTGTTGATCTCAGTAGTGACTATACCCTAAAGTATGTAGGCAGGCAGTTTAGAGGCTGTGGTCCATAGGCAACCTGATGTGAAAGTTGGATCAGCTAGTCCATTTTGCCCTTGGGTGGTAAGTATACCTATACTGTATCACAATACCAGCTATTCTTTCAGAGGTGTACTGAAATCTCTGGCTGCTGTGGCCCATGGATAAAGAATTGAGTTTCACAGTGTGGTAGGTAGGAAAGGCAGGTAGGTGTTTGTAGTTCTGCACTGTGTTTGTCTGGCAGTTCTGTTGGTTGAGCAAACAGTGATATTGACACACCCAGAGTTTCGTCAGTTATGTGGCAGTCAGGCCTGTGAACGACTGCCCACTCCTACTCATGTCACCGCCTGCCTACTAGCTTGTCATTACTGACATGCATAGCCCTCCTTAAAGCCTCCTCATATCCCTACAAGGGCTGGATGTCTTGGAGGTGAAGACATTGTGTCTCTCTGATGTTTAGGCCGGAGGGTTGGGATACTATGAGAAGGTTTAGGATTATTGTGAAAAATGAACACTAACCAAATCCTGGTGAATTTTGGTTGGTTGGTCACGGTGTCTACTCTATCAGTGGCTTTGGCACTAACAATCATGCTAATGAAGTTCTCTTCTGTTGTAAAAAAAAAAATAAAAAAAATGGTGACTAGTAAAATTATGAAAGGGGCTTGTTGAATTGGCTTGAAGGCATTGTTGAATTTATCAGCTATTGTGGCCTGTACACAAACAAAGTTAGTTGATTGACTGAATTTTGGACACTAATCAGAAACAAGTAATGACCTGATCTGACAGAGCAGTAGGTATATGCATTGTGTATCTCAAGGTTATAGCTGTTGTGTTTGTCAGTTGAGTGCCATCATGCATGTGTGTGCACGCACACAGAAGCACACCAGTGGTGTGCAAACCCTCAATAAAGTCACAGACTTGAAAGAAGGAAGTAAAGTTGGAGACAGAGCACAATTAGATTACGTCCAAGGAAGGATTGCAAGCTGCAAAACCTCTGCCCAATGGGAAATACTGCTGTTTCAGTGCAACTAGAGTTTTGATTAAAAGGGAACCAAAATAGGCAAAATGATTAAATTGACATTTAAGTCCTTTAGAAGGAAAAGTATGCTAGGAATGTTCTCAAAACTGGAATAGAGATCTTGTGCTTGCCCCCTCCTCTCCCTCGCTCTCTCACTCTCGCTCACTCTCTCTTTCAGCATAGATAGTTCTCGATGCGCTCTTACAGTCCACTCACTCTGTGCTGACACAGATCACACATCCGATTGCAGACAGGACGGAGACAAACAGATCCACATCCCTTCCACCCACTCCCTCCAGTCCCTCTTTTATCGTTGACAGAAAGGCATGTGAAAAATGACATTCGGACTGTCTCGTGAATCGGTATAGCTGTAGATGTAGCAGTAGATATCCCATGCCATGCCATAGACTGTTAGTTGGAGGAATCTTTGCTTGGCAGCATGTGTCAAGGCGTTGCCTGGTGCCCACTAGGATATCTGCTGTGGTTTGAGGAAATGGCTAGGAGACATATTTGTTTTAATTCTTTAAGGATTTTAAGATTTTTTTGTTGCACTACTTTCTTCCTTTCCTCCCAAGCCAGGACTTGGGCTCTCCCTGATTGCGAAAGATAAATGCTTCAAATCTTGTGTATGAGCATATATTTACTACTGCTAGCATAATGCTACTGCTAGCCTAATGCTTTTAGCTCTGGTGTGTTGTAAAATGTCTTTAGTCCCGTTCGTTTGTAGTGAGGATTCCCATTTTCCACTTATTCCCAATTTCCTGTTTTTTTTGTTTTGTTTTTTTTCCTTGTGGTTTTGTCTTGGCCACATTGCAGCTATACATATAACCAGGGTGGGAGGAGGAAGAGCTGAGAAGATGAGCGGGAGTCCATCTCGTGACAGGGTCACGGGAAATGAATAAGAAAGAATTTTATATCTCTCTCACACACCCGCTCCTCAAGCAGGCTATGCTGGAGTTATCCATAGCAGCTGTACGCTGTAGCGTCAGTCAGTCTGCTAATCCAAGTACGGGCAGTCAGTCAGTCAGCTAGTCCATGCACAAACAGTTAAATTAGGCTAACCATCAGTCAGTAAATCAGTCCCTGTCAGTCAGTCACCTAAGCAGCCTGCCTGTCTGCCTGCCAGCCAGCCAGCCAGCCAGCCATTCACTCAGCCAGTGCTGGTACAGTCAGGCAGGGAGCTGGAGGACTGAAGCCAGTGTGTCTCAATATTCTGCTGAGGTGGCCATAGCTTCCTCTTCGCTGCTCTGCGGGGAATTTTTAAGGAATCATTTACACAGAGGGCCTTTCTCTTCTACTCTGTCACACTTAGCACCTCTTCCTTCCTTTCTTCTCCATCTCTTTTATTCTCTCTATCGCTCTTTCTCTCTCAACGGGGAAGCCAAACACTGCTTTAAGTTATTACTCTTCATGTAATTTAGAGCTGAAATGCCTCCTGTGGCCTCCAGCTGGCCGGACCAAATGAAATGGATCTGTTTCAGCTATTTTTTTCTTTTTCTGTTCATTGCAAGTTAATGGTTATTTAGCAGAATGAGTAATGCCCTGCTTGGTGCATGGCGCAGGCAGAGTGACATGGTTCTGCCTCAGTTAACAGTCACAGCTGTGTGATTATTGGGCTTCTCCTTGCCCTGCTCCTCCGGCCTTGCTGTGTTGGTGGTTTCATAATTGCTCATTAAAGTCTCTGGTAAGCCTGTATGGTCTGAGCACCGTAACATCGGTGACACTTAATGTCCCTGGCTTAAAAAACCTTAACGCAAAAACAAAATATTGATGAATTATACCTTGTTTGCTGGGGAAAAATGGGTTGTGAATTCAATTTGTTTTACTGACTGCTTTTGCAGACTAGATTAGATTTCATTCCCATAGACTGAGAAGAGAGCATTGGTTTAAGATTGGGATTGAGAAAACCACCCTTAAATTGCTTGCTTAATTTGGCTGTGTGGAGACAGCCTATCAGCTGGGACTATCTGCTGGTGTTTTCTGCCATGTATTTCTGAGTTGCCATGGGAACTAGCATTACCCCTCAGGAGTAGCACCAGTGAATGTACAGTAGCTTGTCCCTGAGAAATGTTTCTGCTGGGTTTTCCAGTTAGGCAGTAGAACAATAGGATCTGTTGAATTAAGCTGATCACGCCTGCAAGACATGCCTCTACCCTGGCTGTGTGTGCTATGGAGGGGGGCGGGTAGTAGATCCGGAAGATTATGTGTACTTGACACATAATGCTAAAAATTGCTCACGCATCGGATACCCCACTCATCTCCGACCTCTCCTTTTCCTCTGTTTTCCTTCAACTGCTTTCCTTCCTCCCTTCCCTTCAACTCTTTAGTCGGTGAGAACGTGAACTCTCCAAGGCTGTGTCTTGACTGCTGCTAATTATGTCCGTCTCATAGACATAGTGTCTGAAGGGGAAACTCCAATGTTGCCTGACCTGCTTTCCACAGAGAAAGATCCTGTCTGGTTAGAGGGCAGGCAGTACTCAGGGCACTCCTTCACTGTACACTCTACAGTGCTCCTCGTGAGTCAAACTCTCATCATCCTTGGAAGATCCTTGTGCTTGAAAAGGAGCTACTTTACCCTAGGAACACCAGCTGTACCTTTTTAACACAAAGCACAATTTATTATCTAATCAGCCACTACAGGTCCTCTTTGCCTCTTTAATAATGCCTATATATGTTATCGGTGTCACTTGTTGTTGCTTTTTCCTTCATTACAGCTGCATGAGAATTCCATATTGGTGATCCAGGCAAGCCAGTCATAGCGTTTCGGCATTAATAAGTCCATGTGGAGAGGAGACAAAATCTCCCAGTTAGGCCTTGAGAGGTTTAAAGGGAGCTGGAGCAGCTACTCTACAGAGACTGAGAAAACAGAGGTTATGCACTGAACCTATCCTGTTTTACTCTCTGGTTACTCTTTACTCCTGGTCCAGCATGGCCTGGCATGTGTGTCAAGGAAGCAGAACAAACACAGGGAGTGGGCATTGCTCCTCAGCACAGGAAGGAGGCAAGCAGTTCCAAGAAGACAGACAGATAGACTGAAAAAGATGTAAAGAGTAGAGAAAGAACCATGGTTAGGGTCAATTCATTTGAATCAAAGTGTAAATTGAAACTGTAAATTGAAACTGTAAGTCACATAATAGTTAGCCATCATCAAATTCTTCAGAGATTGGTTGGATATAAAGCTTTTTAGGTGAAAACCTAACTCTTGTAAAATGGGATTAAAGAATACTGATTAAAGGAAAAGGAGAGATCTGAGACTGGTTGGGGCAAGAGGGAAAGAAATGAGAGAAGACTGAAATAGCGCAATGAGAGGGGCAGAACACAAAGGAGAGAGTGAATAAAAGCCAGGAGGAAAGAGGGATGTACAGTCGGAGGAAAAAACATGTTGAGATAGGCAGAACAAAGAAGAGTGGAGAAGGCAGAGGTCAGAGAAAAGAAGTAGTGAAGCTGAAACTGCAGTGACTCAGACTAAGTATTGGGAGAAGAGAGGATTGGTTGCTACTAGAGAGAAGAGTGGAGGAGAGCATGAGCGGGATGTGAGAGGAAGAAAAGAGGTGGTGGGATGGGAGTGGAACAGAGGAGGATTGCCGTGGAGAGAGGGCCAGCAAGAGATGCATAGTTGGAATTGAGGCTGAGTTGGGGTTAGAGCGCTACCTACCTAGTCTTCTAAGTTAGGAGGCCACCGAATACTAAACTTTGACGCTTTCAGCCAGACAATGCGCCCCCCAAGTCTAGATTGGTAGTTTGCTCACAGAATATGTCCATATAAAGATATGGAAGCTGCTGTGGAAGCTCCTCTGGGACTGTTACTGTGGCTAAGAGGGATATATACGGTTCGGTGTGTTTCTGCCAGTTTCTCTCTGTGCACGTGCCAACAAGTTTCTTTCTGTATGACTAAGTCTTTCTGTCAATCTCTTCTTTTCTGGTTGTCATGTGTATGTGTGTGAGTGTTTGTGCGCATGTGCATGTGCATGTGCACGGTCTCTATAGCTCCAAATTGTAGAAATGAACTCAGCTTACTTATTTATTTATCAAACGCACAGTAACAGGTTGCTGCCAATTAAATGCTTAGACTTTGACTCTCCTCTCAGCATCAAAAGAATAAAAGTAAAAACAATTAAATAAAAATAGAATAAAAGTGACAAGTGTCAAGATAAAAAGTGCTTCAGTCAATATAAGTGCCGAAGTAGTGTGGTTGCTCTGGGCTGCTCCACTTACCCAGACTGTCAGTCATCTGTCTTTTGCAGTAACTAGGGACAAAGAAATGCAATGGAGGGTGTCTGAACACTTGAACCAAAGTGACGAGAGGAAAGATTTTCGACTTGTGGTTGCCAGGTGAGGACATGAGGTTGGTCTTTACAATATTGATTCACTGGGACAGACCTACAGGTCAAAGTTGGCTGTGATTGGTCTATCTGTTAAATCGGCCATTAGACCGAAACATGCTAATCATAAATATGTATCAAGTGGATGGAGGAACATATTCATTGATTTTCCAAGGTTTGCAATTCCTTTCGATTCAGATTAAATTTTTTCCTCTTATCTTTGACTAGATGGTTGGCCCCAATCACAAACATTTACATTTTGCATTTTAGGCATTTAGCTAACACTCTTACCCAGAATGACTTAGACTGAGTGTAATAGTAGAAAAAGCTGTATTTCCTAGATCACTAAAATTACAAACAACCAATCATAAGGAGTACAATATTCTTATGACCACAGAATGGTCATTAAATCAAAAGTGCTATGAAAAGAAATAAAATAACACCTTAGTTGAAAAGTAGAAGGGATTTTTGTAGAGCAATTAGAATGAAGAGGAGCGGGAAGGAGCGTTTGACATGGGCTCCTTCAATGTGTGACAGAAGATGGGAAGTGGCACTGCTGCTTAAATAAAAACATAAGGGAACAAGGAGGGAGAAGAGCCGACTGGGCAAAGGAAGAGCTAAGCAGCCGGTTGTAGCAGAACGCAGAGCACGGGTTGGCATGTAGGTCTGGACCATGGCCTGGAGATATGGCGCCACAGATCCCTTCGCAGGCTTGTATGCACTGTAGGTAGACAGACTAGGCAGACCTGTTCCACAGACCAATTTGCCGCCACGGAAATACGAGTTGCATAAAAAGCCTGCATTTGACAGAGGCTGAGTTATACTTGGATGACTTGCAGGTTTATTCTGGTGAGGACAACTTGGCGCCCACTGGTGGTGACCTGTTTTAATGTTTCATGATTCTGATGCTCCTTCTGCTCTTAGAGGAGCATAAATCCTGTTGCTGATTCCAGATAAACTGTAAAATAAAATGACAGGAGAGTTAGGGTGCCGCAGATTTAGACTGAGTGGATGGATCACAGCTTGTCTTGGGATTTCATGGTATTGGCCCATTTTCAAACAAAAGTTTAATTCATGACTGTTGTGTTTTATTTGTACTACTGTTCATATGTAGCATTAGCCAAGAAACGGATAATTTGTTTTGTGTTGTTTTTGTTTGTCTTCAAAGTTTGACTGCTGGTAACGAAAGTGAAATGCCCCTTGGATAAACTGTTATTCTTAGTGTTGGGAATTGTCAGATCTCCCAAAATGTAATTATGATACAAGGTCCACAATATATTGATACTTTTATGATACACTAAGTTCTTTGACTCATAGCATTGAGATGTAAATACAAATATTCAAATTTGGTTTCAGTTCGCCAGTGCAGTATCGTGCAGTTTTTCTCTCACCCCAAGTCATCCTTGTCATTTTGTAGTAAAGTCAATGTGTTTTCTCTCAAAATGTGAGAGCAAATGTTTGGAAATCTGTGTGAAATTTCTGCATACAAGAATGATCACATCTCATGTTAGCTTATTACCATTTTTCTGTTGTAGGCTAACCCCCAGTATCTCCTTTTTTTCTGCTCTCAGGTACTCTTGAGAGTGGCAAGAAGACTGTCATATATCATACCATCAACAATAAGAAATATTGTTACATGATTATTGTCTATAGTAGTCTATAGTAGTCCATATTATCCCTACTAAGTATCTTCAGTATCTCCCTCGTTTCTTCTTTTCAGGCACTGGAGAGAGTGGCAAGAGCACCTTCATCAAGCAGATGAGGATAATCCATGGGACAGGCTACACAGATGAGGATAAGAAGGGCTTCACCAAGCTGGTCTACCAGAACATCTTCACCTCCATGCAGGCCATGATCCGTGCCACTGAGACCCTCAAGATCCAGTACAAGTACGAACAGAACAAGGTATGCAATGTCAGATACTACTAACAAAGTATCTAGACAAACATATTGGCTTGTAATGTCTATTCGGTACTTCATTATACTTGTTAGTAAAAGTTCTTAATTCTGACATAGCTATCATTACAGGCCAACACTTATTTAGAACATATTTAGCTCGCCAATTATCTAAAAATAAGTAGTTTGGGTGGGAATGTACATTACAGAAACAACGACAGCTCTTTGTGCCATTTTTACGAAGACTATGGCTGATTGCAAAAACATCCTTGAATAACACAAGTTTGAGACAAAGCTTTAAGTTTTAGTTTTAAGTCTAAATAAGTGACCTCATCAAAGCAACAGGCCATCTCTGCCTTTGTCTGAGTTCACATCCACTCCCCCATGAACTGCCTGGCTACCGATGTCAGCTTGGCCACCACTCTGCGCTTGATTGTTCAGTCCCCAGCTCATATGTCCATTTCACCCAATGCAAGTCATAGTCAAATAGGCCATAAAACTGGCAGTAAACCACAATATAAAATAAAATGGATTGCTTTTCTCCAATCTGATGTGGGCAGCCTGATGGTAACCTGTCACTGTAGCTGAACCCAGACCACACATGGATCTAGAAAGGTTGAGTGAGAAATCCAATCAAGACAAAGAGCCAGTGCTACTCACCTTAATATTTACCTCAATTACCTTGAGATAGAGCAAAGAGACTGTTGGATGCAGTGTGTCTGCTTGCCATTTATAGCTTTAATGTGATTTTGAATAAAAGTATATTTCCAACGACAGATTTCTGTAGACGCTGCTGTTTGTGGTGCCCACTATAACGTCCTCTCAAAAGATTACAAGCTTTTTGTCAATGCAACTTTCTTTTACCCCTTTCACACACAAATCCCGGGATTTACACGGGTTATGAAACACAGGCCATTCCCGCGTTGGACCCGTTCAGACCACACTATTGTCCCGGGTTTATCCCAGATCGTCGACCATTCAGACCAGACCGCACAAGACCTGTGTCACTATATTAACATCTGTATACGTCACTGCCACGCAGGACTGAACAAGTAATTGTGTGATATCGCCTTAGATAATTGAATGTTTTACCGTGCCGGTAAATTGTCACTTTATTTCTTCTTCCCCACCAAAGGACAGAAGCTCTCTGATTTCGGAATCTTTCCAATTCTCCGTTGTTGTTCGTTCTATTTGTTCGTTGTTGAAACTGTCCTTGTTGTGAACTGGCTTGTATACTCTGCCTCTGATCTTAACCAATGAGGTTCCTGTCCATTGCATAACCTGTGTCCCCACATTCATACCGCAGCCGAGCAGCATCTGACCCGGGTTATTCCCAGGTCGGGAGCAGGGTTGTGGACCCGCATCTGATAACCTGTGTAGACCCATTCACAAAAACGCCTGACACGGGTCATTCCCCCAGTGTGAAAGGAGTATTTGTGCGTGGTTGTTATTGTCCATTTGCCTTCCTGCGTGCCTTTTTTTTCTAGTACATATACTTCATAGTCAGAGAGTCTTGATGGTGGAAGATTACATTATTATCGGTTTTCTAGACGCTCAGACCACTCATGAATTTCATAAAGCATAAAGTCTGCAGCTACTGTATTAGCACACCACTTTAAACACTTTGCTGTTCTTAAATTTGATTTTAATAGTGTGTTGTCTTAATGCAAGTCAGTATTTCATAGTTCCTTGGTGCACAAGACAATGACCTTCAGCACTAACCTAACTTCTTATTCCTCCCAGAATAACGCCCTCCTGGTGCGCGAGGTGGACGTGGAGAAGGTGTCATCGTTTGATCAGCCCTACATTGGTGCGGTAAAGATGCTGTGGGCCGACCCTGGCATCCAGGAGGCCTATGATCGCAGGAGAGAGTACCAGCTCTCTGACTCCACCAAATAGTAAGTCTACAACACTACGCATATGCTAGGGTGACTGGTTATTCAGATGAGGAAGCTTCAAACATTTTGGCACTGTACTGCCTGTGTTAATATACATCTTCCCAAAGCCAAGGCAGAGAAGTGGAAGAAGGGTAGACAGAAGGGGGGAGTCGAGGACTAGGAGGAAATGGAGACAGTTTTATAAACGACTGCTAATAATATCAGGGCTAATTCCACCTTCATCAATCCAGCTCAGACTAATGTTGCTGACTAAAAAGTTGAGGATTGAGACTATATCAAAGGTTACTTGTGTAAATGTTATTTGTGTTTTTGTATGAGCTACAGTGAGCTAGCACTTTTACATTTGTCTGTATTGTTACTGTCTGTAAGTGTGTGTGGGTGTGCAACAGAGACAAAGCAATTGTCCATGTACCAGTTTGTGTGTACATGTGAACTCATTAGTGAGATTGCGTGGTTTGTTTGTGTGTGTGTGTGTGTCTTTCTGTCATGTGTTCCCTCCCCCTTCATTCCACAGTTACCTTAATGATTTAGAGCGAATAGCATCAACCGGGTACGTGCCCACTCAGCAGGACGTGCTACGGGTTCGAGTGCCCACCACCGGCATCATTGAGTACCCATTTGACCTGGAGAATATTATCTTCAGGTACTGGTGTCAAGTGCTGCCGCTGTTGTTGCTGGTTAGCTGGCTGCATGGCAGTCGGTCAGCCAGTTAGAAGCCGTCGATTCTGCTATCTCCATCCACCTACTGCTGCATAGCCCGGCTCTCCACAGCTCTATAACACATCCCTGATGGCACACTCTCTGAGACTGGCCTCAAGACTAGGCCCCAACCCACCTATGTTGCCTAGCTAGAAAAGGACCAATTTTTGTATTTTCTCAGGCAATCATAGTTTGTTGGCTTATTGAGCGCAAAAATGTTTTGAGCTAAGCTAAAATTTGTCTTCCTTAAATTTAGAAACCTATATTGTGATTGTTGTGATGGGAGAACATTGAGATAAAATTGAGAATTGTTTTGGCTTCGGGAGCTGCCATCAAGGATGATGCCAAGTTTCTGAGAGCGAATGGGGGGGTGGGTATGAAATGTCATTCAACCCCCTCATAACTCTTGGTTGGTTTTCTCTGGTTACATCTGTACTGATCCACTTGCTTTTGGAGGGGGTATATCTGCTGTCATGCTTCACTTTCTCTCTCCTTCTCCCTCTTGTCTTTTGTTGTACTTCCTGTCTCTCTAGCTATCTAAGTGATCTGGATCGAATTGCCGAACAGTCCTATCTACCAACCCAACAGGACGTGCTTAGGGTTCGAATCCCAACCACTGGGATCATAGAGTACCCTTTCGACTTGCAAAGCATCATTTTCAGGTAGAAGATGAAGTACACTACTTTGACTAACACCCCCACCCCCTTCCCAATTTGTGTACCAGTGTACTAGTGTTCTGTGTTCATTAAAAAATCCAGACAGCCGCCTCTATGTATGATTAAAGTGGGGTGGGTTGGTGACGTTATTCACGATGTAGCAAGCCCAGTAGCTCATATTTTGCAGTAGTCTCTCAATCTACTATAAGCTAATGGCATTGCAACATTAGCTGACTATTATACTTCCACCTGATTATTGAGGCGTCAATTTCAAACTGTCCCGCCTTTCAGTTTGTTTGCGCAGACACACTTTACTCAAAGGAGCACGGATGCGCTGTCTAATAGGTGCAATGAATGATGGTTATTGTACTTCAGTAACATGCTTTCAGCACTTGGCAGCAGCTTCATGCATTACAGCACTCAAAATAAATCCAAAAACAAAAAGGTTATTTGACTGGCTGTTAATTTACCTGGGCAGGCTGTCCAGTTATAAAAATGGTATGGGAAACAGTGCAAAGTTTACATGTTTAGACATCGCAATGCACAGAAAAGGCACCATTTGTGACATAACCGGCCTTGCTACCTTTCTGTGTAGCCTTGAAAGATAGTCAGGATTTGACACAGAGAGAAGCTGAGGATTTGCCACCAGTGCGCAGAGCAGCCTCACTTCCCCCTCCTGTGGAAAGAGAGAAGATGAGGAGATAGAGATGGAGCCAGGGAACAAGAGCGATTACAAAAGAGTGCAAATCGATAGGAAGCCATCATGTCAGCCCCCTCCTACGCTTGGCAGGGCTAGAAATAACTCTGTTAGCAATGAGGTTGCACTGAAGAGGTTCCCAGCACTCCTGCTGCAGCTAGCCGCAGCTCAGCTGCTGGTGGTGAATCACTTCATGCTCTAAGGACATCCAATTGTATTATAGACTGAAAATAAAAACTGTATGGTAAGAAACCGTTATGAATCTGAGACATGAATACCTTTGAGAACTTGTGATCTTCTTCCTCCAGTGTGAATGAATATGCAAAATAGGCTCTGATTAAAATTGGAGACTATGCAGGTTAAGAAGTTTCCCAGCCCCCAACTAACATAGTAACAGGCATATGTGGAAGTGTACTGCTTCTGCTCGCAGTTGACAGGGCGGTAGCTGCAACAAGGCAGCCATTCATAGACAAACATCTCCATTAGGCTTGCTTCCCTCTCTTTTAATTGGCTTTTGAAGTCATAGAAAATGTCATTTCTCTGGGCTCATCCAGCATAGGAGAGCTTATCGTGCTAAGTAGGTCACTCATCCTTGCTACAGGAAAAAAGGAGGTCGTCTGATGTGAAGGAGTGTTATTTTAGGCAGGCTCTCCTGGAGGACCCCATTTATCAATGCCCTCCCTCCTTCTGGCAGACTCACTGGCTCAGTTCACCTTTATGATTTGCGATCCAAGTTTCACTGTGTAGCAATCGGATGATATTAGGTATTGAGGGAAATCGAATATAGAAGCGAGTCTTAAACTGATTTAACTGATTAGTACAGTCAATTTTGGTTACAGAATGCGTCTCATTCCTCCTCTGAATTGGTAATCACCATGGCTGTTTAGTTGCCTGATCTATGAGGAAGAATCACAGCCGGCAAAAAGGGCTGATCAGAAGAGGTGACCTCGACCCTCTCTGCCCCTCTCCCACACTCATCCCCTTTCACTGCATTAGCTTCTTCAGTCTCTTCATTCCTCTCCTCTACTTTTCTTTATTTCCCTTTCAGACGTTGTAACAGACCAGACAAGAGTAGACAGAAAAATGGTCCATTCAAGAGTTCATACTTTTCTCTTATCTTTTATCTAAACCACAAAACCCATAATCCAGCAGAGTGCAAACCCACATGCCATGCCCTTGGACAACAGGTCCAGTTTCTTTCCTGCTCTCCTCAACTTCTCTTCCCCCCCCCCCCTCTGCTTCCATTTGTATTCCTTTTCTCATCAGCTCTCTTGCTGCTCCCATTTCCTTTATTTTCTCCTCCATCCACTGTACTCGTCCTCTCCCTGTCTCGTTCTGCTGCTACTCTTGTGTTCCTTGCAGTGAGTACTATGTAGGTGCTTCGAAGCAGGGGCATATGTTGCAGTTTTGCTTCTTGGGCACACCTGCATCCACTTAGTTGAGAATGGAGAGAAGCATGGGACTCTTTGGACACACATTTACTTCCTTTTTCTTTTAGTTTCGTTGCCCTGTTTGGTTTAACTGGGATAGCGAAGCTTTGCTCTGCACCCTCCTATGAGTCACGCAGAATTCTGGGCTCCTGTTTTTTGTCTGTTTCTATGCTTGATGCATAAGAGCTGCTTGGCTTGGACTAGACTAGACTCATTAGCTAACATTTAAATGTTAATGAAATCAACTATTCAATTGCCATTTCAAGTTGAATGCCTCTTTGCACTGTCAATTTTTCCACTTGAAATCAGAAGGACAGAAAACCTATTCTGCTCATGAGTTGTCCATTGTATCCCTATCCTGATGTGACCCAGATCAATGCTGGTGGCTTGCCCTATAGCCAGAGTCACATTAGGGATTTTCTCTGATTTTGTCATTCTTTGATCTGCAAGTTTGGAAGTTACAAGTTTGATTTGTTTGATGCCCGTGATGGTGCAGGATTAAGAAAGGGATAATGATCCAAACGTATGCTATTTTCCATTAAAGCTAAGGTTAAATAGTAAAACAGTGATGTTCAATAAGTCATGAGTAATGCATTTGAAGCTAATAGTGAACACCCTCTTCCCTCTTTTTCGGGGTTCTCCCTGGTCTTTCTCATGCTGCTCTACTGCCTCTGCCGGGTATCCCTCCATCCCATCTTGGTCCCATCAGGATGGTGGATGTGGGTGGTCAGAGGTCAGAGAGGAGGAAGTGGATCCACTGCTTTGAGAACGTCACCTCCATCATGTTTTTGGTGGCGCTCAGCGAGTACGACCAGGTCTTGGTGGAGTCGGACAATGAGGTGAGGCACAGAGGCACAGAGGCACACTTGCTGTACATACAATTACAATTATACTTTACACTGTAATAGTTAGTTTCAACATACTACATTCATACTGAAGCCTCAAGACTGATGTTCTTTTTTGTGATTGTTACCATCAGGTCATCATTTGTGAATCATTTCACTGTAAATACTAATTCTTCTTTTTTGTATTTTGTTGATATCTAGTCAATCCTGGAAAATAATTTGCCTATTGAACGATTTTTAAATTCAGATTATGAAACTGCGTGCCGATAGCACTGGCACTCCATGCTATTTGGACAGGGTAATACATTTTCACATGCAAACACTACAGGAGTTGGAGAGTAACCCCACATTCACACTGTGAGCAACTTGGCTGATGTGTGTGTTGCTGTATTCTGACTGATTGTGGGCGCAGCGAGAGGCTCAGGTTTCATCTATGTAGTGGTCTCGTGCAGCTACGAGTTTTAAACCGTCAAATGTGTTTTTTTCTGCTTTGGTATTGCCTTTCATAATTTGGTACATTGTTTTAATGTGTTAACATAGCTAGCTACCAAACGCTAATTAGGTAGCATTGATCGACAAACAGAAAAATCAATGAAATTCTTTCAGAGCTTTGACCCCACTGATGGATGTAACCGATCTCCAAGCTTTTTTCTTTTTTTGAATGTCCCACCACGCTACATGGTAAGCAGGTTATAGTGGCATCTGTGTCTGTCTGTCTGAGCGCAGACACATTCTTGTGAACACAACAGCTGAAGAACAATACATAACAGAAATGTTGTACTTACCAGGTATCCCCTTTACAGTAGATGATGTGATTGGATTTTAAACTAACCTAACTTGCTTGAAGCTTCCACACGTGTTACGTGTCAAGTATGTTGACAAAGAAATATTTGCTAATTAATGCATTCATTAGTTTAATGACTTCATCAACATGATATATTAAACACAACTGCTTATGTTTGCTATATCATGGTGATTATGGTGGGACATTAGGCAGCTCAAGTGCTTCATTTATTCCTGTAGTCATTCAAATAAAAGTTGTAGATAACTGGGAAGCTTTGAATGGCTGTAATCAATTTCTTGTCCAGTTTGCACGTGCTAAGCAGAACTATTGTTCATGAAACATAAATCACATTGGTAGGCAAACAAGGAAGCACTGAAATCTGATTGTCTGTTGACAGCCGATGACCGCGAAAGGTCCAGCCACGGCCAACTTTTCAGACAAGCCGACAAGCTTGTTGACTGTCCACACATCAGCCAAGTTACCCAGGTTGCTCAGCTCTACAGGAAATGAATGGATATCCAGTCACTTGTTGATTGGTTTACTTGTTGTGTGAATGCAGGGTAAGATGCAACTTACCCAGGCACATGCACACACAGTCAGCAATCCCACCTATCCTGTCGATCAGTGGCTCGACAGTAACGACTGAACAGTGAAAATAAGAGAAATATCATTTTACAATTCACATAATCTGATGTAACTATCTCTTGGACTATTTAATGACCGTATGTTGTATGTTGTGCAGAAGTGTTAGATTAGAAGACAAAGGGAGTCGGTGAGAGAGGTTATGTCATTGGAGTCACCCCTCTCTCCCAGAAACACACACACAATAATGTTATTGATGATACCCCCACAACATACTTGAGTGTAGAGGGCCTCTATTTGTTTATCCCACAGATGTTTTGTTTGTACATTTTGTCAGCCCCATCATCCTGACTGTACAGATAGAATTACAGCTAATGTGATCAGTCCCTGCATGTCCTCATGTCCTCTGCTCCTCTCCCAACAACAAACCCTCTCTCTGACTTAGTCATATGACAGCAAGGTTTCATGAACTAGGCCCAGCTGCCATCTTGGATCGCTATGTCTGCTGTCAACTTCGTGGACAACAGTCTACCGGGGTCGATGTTTATCTGGTCATTCCCAACACTTTTTTCACTGCGCATATACCGTGCTGTACTTGGCCAACTCAGGTGTAGTGCAGTATCAGCACCATTTGCTTTTTCATTGGAATCCTGAACAGTTATTTATGCTAGTTGAACAACTGTGCAGCTGGTCCTACAACATGTAGGACCGATCTCACCAGGGATGGAACTTAAGGATTTTTGTCACTAGCCAGCTGGGCTTGTAGATTGAAAGTTTTAGTAGCCCAGCTTAAACTTTAGTAGCCCAGTTTTTACATGCCTATTTTTAAATGAAAGGAATTCATTACGGTTTATTTTATTATTTTTACAGTGGATACAGACAGACATATAGATATCACATACAGCTGGATCTGCTCCTCATCCTCCTCTTCTCCCATAACCTCCAACCCTAATTCTCTTTGTCCTCACCCTCAGACTTCAGTGTTATCAAGAGTGTTCGGTTTTGTGTCGTATAAACTCGCAGATCAGTATTTCAGTCTGACAAGAGTTTGTTCGCTTGCTGCTGCGTGCATGTAACAGGTCATTGGCGTAATCAGTTGTCAATCACTCGCTCCTCCAGAGTTAGTTGGTTGTGAGGAGTGGGCAACCTCCCCTCACACACACATGCAAAACTCGCCTCCTGGACTAGTGGACCCAATGTTCAACTCGCTTGAGACAAAAAACTCTTGCCACATGCGAGTGGGCGAGTTAAGTTTCCATCCCTCAAAATCACCCGTAACTGTCTCATTCCTAATGACCTGAAAGAGTAAATGAATCACGGATCACCACTAACACAAACAAAATATATTATGACCTTGCCTGTCAATTCTACCAGCTGCTACATGTTAAAGGGGACACACAAGGAGAAGCGATATGATTTCCATTTTTTCCAGTATTTGTTTTTTGGACACAAGTCATTAATTTTTAATGACTAATTACCTTTTCCTTGTTTTTCCCTGCTTGTGTTTTGTTCATGATCACATCCCTGGTCTAAAGGCTAGGTCATGCTTGACTATTTTAATGCCGATTCAACAACGATTGCACAGTTGGTCAGATTCACCTGTAGTGTGAAGGGGCTTAACACTCAAGACTTTAGCCCTCCTGACAACTCCAGCCAGAGGTCGAAAAGATTTTTCAGACGTGTGATTTCGTCAGGGCCAGTCTGGTCGGCTGGTGTAGTGTGAACCGGTCCAAGATTCCTCAAGACTGAAATCTGAGAGTGATCCTGGAAACTGTCAATGGGAGTTCAGCTCAAGGGGGAGGAAAAACAGGATGAAAGAAGAATGGAAGAGGATTTGCTTTTAACAACTCCCACTCAGATAGGTTACATCAGTAGATTCCCAGCTCTACTTTCTCTGCTCTTGATAAGTTGCTATACAATTATATTTTTATTTATTTGTCATTGCCATGTAACAAGAAACGATGGAGCACTTATTTTGTAATTGTATTTGCAGTGAACTGTTCTGGATGGATGGGAAAACATTTTTAATCTTTGCCCCCGTCAACTACTTTGTACTGCTTCTCGACGCCACTGCAAGCATTTAATCTGAATCGCCGTTGTCGGCAAGATTTGAACTGTCTTGCCCAGGCTTTAACAATCTGATCTCGGCTTGACCGCTTTTCTTTGTCTCATTCTTTCTCTCTCTGTGCCTCCGCGGCCTGCGCTAGAACCGTATGGAGGAGAGTAAAGCTCTGTTCAGGACCATCATTACATATCCCTGGTTCCAGAACTCCTCTGTCATCCTCTTCCTCAACAAGAAGGACCTGCTGGAGGAGAAGATCATGTATTCTCACCTGGTGGACTACTTCCCAGAGTTTGACGGTGATTTTATTTTCCTTTCATCCCATAAACTTATTGTATAGTCCACCTATCTAAATGGTTACACAGACCATGCTGTCTTTCTGAGCACCGAATTGAATGCAAACTAATCAATGTACATTTAATTACAACAGTCAACAGTGATGGCAACAAACATCTTACATACACACAACATCAGCCACCAGTCAAATGCTGGGAAATTTAGGCTCTAACTGGTAAATTTGTCTAATCTATCAGCCACTTTGGCAGGAAACCAACCATCCTTGAAGGGTCTTTACCATTCCAAGAATCAAATTGGCTCTTTAATTTCATACCAGTGAAAGTGGCTGAATTTTACAAACTGCCAGCCATTGTGGCTGCTGGGCAAAAGTCCCGTTTCCAACCCTCCACATGAGCAGTGACTTTGATGTATAGTTTTTTTTTTTAAATTTCCCATTATTGTAACTTAATTTACTTGAACTTGATACTTTTGTATTGTGGATATAGAGTGACACCATATGGTAAAAATACTGAACTACAACAATATAAACTCAGTCCAGTGTGAAGTGGTTCAGTAGACTGCTATATATTAAAGCTAGAATGATGATGGTCTGCCTTTCCCTCAGGTCCCCAGCGGGATGCCCAAGCAGGTCGGGAATTCATCTTGAAGATGTTTGTGGACTTGAACCCAGACAGTGACAAGATCATCTACTCCCATTTTACCTGTGCCACCGACACGGAGAACATCCGCTTTGTGTTCGCAGCCGTCAAAGACACCATCCTGCAGCTCAATCTCAAAGAATATAACTTGGTGTGAAAGATAAATGGAGTGATGGAGAAATGGAGAGAGAGAGACACCTGCAGCCCCACACACAGTGCAGAGTCCAATTGTATAAACATACTCACTACACATGCATCAGTAACACAGCAGCTCACAGAGATGAGCAGTGCTTGATATGTCACCAGACTAACATCCATGTTCTAACCCTCTTGTCCACCTAGCTCCTTGGTTGTTGGGTTGCCCATTTTTAGAAGAAGGTTGTGTGTCTTACAAGTTGTAATCATTCTTCCTCTTGCACACACACTAGCACTCTCACATATAACACCCTCTCTGGCCACAGTAGGGCCTTGCCCCTCTGTTGGTTCATTATGTGCTCTAGGGCTTCTCTCGCTCATCATTTGGCCCTAGGCATGGCTCAGACCTTTGCTTTCCCTGCACTACACTCTCAGTACTGCTGGTGTGTTGGAGGTGGGTAGAGGGCCTTGTTTGGTTTCGGTGGCTTGGGTGTGGGTAGAATAAGCTTTGATTGACAAAGGGCTCTCTCCCTTTCTCTTTCTCTAACCCTTGTATGCTCTACACTGCAGCACTGGGCTTGAGGCTCGGCTCCAGACCTTGGACTCTGCCCGTCTGCAAAGGGTTGTGGGTAACTATTATGATGATAGGAATATATAATCAGGTGATGCTGAGGTTCAGTGAGGTACTTGACTCCCCTGGGTGTTCAGTTATGTGTGTGAAGTGTATGTGTGTGTGTGTGTTTTTGTTTTTTTTCCCCCTGCACACATCTGCCCCAAATCAAGAGTCCACTTGCTCTGTTGAATGTAAATGAAGTTTGCGTGCTGCTCACACAGAGTGAGGGCTACAAAGAGGTGACTTCATGTACTCTGTGTAGACAAAATATATTCAGCAATGTTAAGTTATAGATGTTATACCTGCAACCACTTTTTGAAGGTCTTGCAATTAAAGTTTCACTCCAGAGGGGCAATGACTATTCAAACGAGTGGAACATTTCACAGCCATTAAGGTTTTTACACTACGTTCCTTATCCACTGCCCCTCATTTCCAAATGTTAATATATATACAGTGAAACAAAAAAAAGAGGCAGCACTATTTACATATATCTTGATATTTGTTGTCCTTGTAATTCTGTATTACTTTGCCAAATCTAAACAAGTATTTTTGTCTGTAAATATAATTAAGTTGCCAGTATCCAGCTCATCCCTTAAATGGTTCAGATATGAACAAACCCAATTTGGGAATGGGGTGATCCCTTAACGGCCAAAATAATTTAAATGTGAGTTTTCTCAGATATTTTGAAAATGTTGGCTCATTAATTGTGGCATAAAAACTCAGTTTGCGTGCCATTGTTTCTGGGCAGTTGTCTGAATTAATCACAAATGTATTAGTACTGTGATTTTTTTTTTTTTTTTTCCCTTTTGTTTTGATGGTGAGAAAAACCTTCATGTGCACAATGTGTGGATGACAAAACAAGAATACTACAGAGCAATAGTTAGTTGTAATTGAAAAAAAAAAAAAGCTTTCGTGCTGCCAGTTGAGTCACAAGTTGGTCTTCATCATCCAAATGGCTTCTCTCTGTAATCGACTTAATTTTGCCATATTATTCAGCTAACCTTTGATTAACTAGTAGATAGCAAGAGAGTAAATAGTTCTTTTTTGTATGTCTAATTTATGGACCAGATCTACATATTGTTGATAACATGAGACTCTTTCTCCCTGCTTTTAAGCTAGAAGTGTTTCCAACTGGGAGATGGCAAGAGATTTTGTACTGCTGTAAAAAATCAAACTATTTTATGGACAAGTGTTCTATCTTTCTAATGATACTTCATATATTCAATTGTTGCAATTCTGTTCTGAGATGCTTGACAATGGAAAGCTTTGTTTCCGTTTCAGGTTTGCGCTTTATGCAAATAGGAAATTGAAAACATACAAAAAAAGTCAGTGGTTGAATATTTACTGTTCAATGACGCTTGTGTTTTTGTAATTTGTAAGGATATCTGTTGGCTATTGGTTCCAATCCCATATCTCGTCTCTTGCCTGATAGTTCTTTAAAAATTCCATAAAGCTGACAATTCTGTTGATAGATGGCTATTTTTGTCTTCACAATGTAATTCAGGTGAGTTTTCATAACTTTTTCATCACAAGGGCTACTACTAGCAACGTTGACAGAATGAAAGGACTCTATGGATGACATAGAGCAAAAGGTGCAATTAATTAACGAAGGGGGCTATGAATTGGAGAGTAGGTTGGTGGGAGTGCGTTGGCATCCCGTTCAGGGTGACGTCTGCAGGATTAGTGAGGGAGGAATGCAGCAGTCCACAGATGCCTATGACATTCCTGAGGGAATTTCTACTGGCTGGTTGGCTCATTTGTTCACTCTGACTATCTGTTCGCCTTTAGAGGAGAATAGCTAAAGGTTAAAGACGTGGGGTATCCCAGGGTGCCATAGCACATCTTTAGTGCCCTAGCTGCCACCACTTCCTGTTGCTCCTCTTTATGTGTGTGTGTGTTGTGTGTGTGTGTGCATGAGTTGTATCTATCTCCTTCTTGGTAGTGTTTCCATGTTTGACTTTGGCTTTGCCAGTGTTGGAGTCAGACTAAAAGGTCTATTTGGTACTGGAGGACTTTTAGTGCACATTGAAAGACCTGGCAGGGTCGGATTAAACATCAAAGGAATTATTTTAGATCTTGACATACCTATTCTGCATATCTTATCTTGGTGTTTGCCAAAGGGTATGAAGGCAGGTTTGCTTGTGATTGTTCTACAAGAAAACAACGTGATCTGTTCAGTTTTAGGGGAATTTGCGTTTACAATGTATATTGAGTCAGCAGACAAGGGATTATTTACCCGCGATCTGATCCCGTGCACCCAGTCCAAGTATTCTTAGCACCTTTTGTGCCGATGTGTACATTGTGCAGGGTAGGCTGTTATCTTTGCTGAAAGATCCAGCCCCCTCCATTACAAAGTAAACACATGAACCTTTGAACGTTGGTGTAATTGTGCATTATGAAACACGTTTAATGAAGGAGGCAAGTATTGCAACTTTCTGTTAATAAAGTGCCACAATGTTTTCAAGAGTTGAAACAATATTGGGGTCTCTTGACGAGCCAAATTTACATTGGCTGCGATCTTGTTTGGTTGGCAGTTGGTATTGGTGAAGGGTTCATCTTTGGTGCTTCACCCAACATTTAAAGGCCTTTCTCAGCCAGTTGCTCTCACAGACTGGTCAATACTTCACACATCCCATAGGACAAAACAAATGCTAACTATTCTCCTGCTCCACAAGTCAGCAGACTTTCCAGTTTGAAATCGTGATTAGATGTGCTCTGGTGGTGTGGCTGAATGAACTAACTGACAGCCTTTAGTTGAGTTTGGCAAGATGTCAGGAGTACAGTTTTCTGCCTCACAGCTGGGATAGCATGACGATGATGATGATGATGTCTGCTGTGGTACTATAATTCTCAACCAACTTGGCAGCTTGTTTTTGTAATGGTCTCAGCAGTTATATGTGAATGCTGCTTGGCGATCAGGAAGCACACCCCAGTCCCCTTTTTGAGCTGTGGTTCAGGGTAGGTTTAAGATCTACAGAAATGGTGCAGGAATTCTCCATATTCTGATCCTCAATAAGTGACTCTTTGGTTCCTTTAGGTAAAAAAAACCTCTTACTCATGTAGATGACTTGTAGTCCAGTAAATAGAGCTTCATGGACTGTTGTGAGGATGGCAAATTAAATTGGTATGGTTCCCACTCCAGGGCCCATGTTGGTGGTATGATGTGTTATGAACGTGCTGCCAAAGTTTCCAGTGCACCAAGTGTTTGCATACTCTAAGAACCCTGTTGGATTAGTTTTCACCACATTATGACCTGTTGACAATATGTGGATTTCATGCCTTGTCTGGTTAGCACACTAACTGAGCTTTAAAGGAGAAACACTCAACACTAGAACTAGCACAGCAGAACTTGTCAGATGGATACACTACCAGTGATCATAGAGCCTGGGTCCGTTAGTTGAAATCCTTTCAATTAACTTGTTTGCTTTAGTCTGCATGGAATGCAAGTTGGAAAAGGTTTGATAGGAAGAAGAGATATCAAGAAATCATTTAATATAATAATTTGACACAGGTCTGTGATAAATTGCATTAATCCACTTTTGTGTTATGGTTCCTTTTTCCCAAATGAAGCTTGTTTGTTAAGCTTCAGTTTTACTGTATTTATTGAAACACTTGCCAAGTTAAGGTACTAAAATGGCCGTTATATTATTTGGGTGGGTATAATAGTGAGTGAATGAATGAATATGGTGTGTACTTACATGTCAGCTGGACTGTGTAATCTTCTCTCCCTGGGTCGATGCACTGAAACCGTACCGCTGCAATGGGACTGCCTGCATCCATGCAACTTAAATGTTTATTCAAGCACGCTTGTTGGTACTCTGAGGTGTGTGTGCGTGTAACACTTTTGATGGTTAATGCTTATGCTTGAGATCCATTCTGATGAGAGGGATGGACACCTAGTGATATTAAAAGCTATCATTGCATCTTGTTTCTTTTGTAAGGTTGACACATACCTATACACCTGTATTTAGGACCA
The DNA here is from genome assembly GCA_900660455.1 of Gephyroberyx darwinii. Classification (NCBI taxonomy): domain Eukaryota; kingdom Metazoa; phylum Chordata; class Actinopteri; order Trachichthyiformes; family Trachichthyidae; genus Gephyroberyx; species Gephyroberyx darwinii. Next base: position 9,105 of record CABFOQ010029740.1, on the reverse strand, counting down.
CTTAATATGATAGACTTTTTAAAAAAAAATAAATAAAAAAAAGATAAGAGGTAAAATAAACTTTGTGTAGTGGTGTATAAATTGAAAGTAATGTATTTTTGTTTGATTTTTTTTTTTTTTTCATTTTTAAGTATACCAAATGTAAATTATGTACAATGAGTGTGCCAATCCCCTTCTTCTTTGTAGAGCCAGACTCTTAACAAGTGCCAATGTTGTGAAAAATCATAAAGAGGAACTATGAATTTCATGGTCCAGTTTTTAAAACAAATAAACACTAAGTATGTGATTAAATAATAAAAGGACAATTTTATTCTATATTTAAGATTAATGATGAAATGCTGTTTTTAAAAGAAATGTCATTTTAATTGCATGTGTTTGTCAGGGTGGGGAGGGAGTGGGTGGGTGAGATACTGTATTCATGCAACACCCTGCTAAAAAGGGTCCTAATGGTTATTGATTTACAGTATTTTAGCCATATTTCTCTTTTGTATGTTTCATTTCAACCACTGTTGCCTGAACCTCATTCAAACATGAAAATGATTTTCATAGCCTTCTCCTTTAAAGAATTATCTGTTTTAAATTGGAATAAAATCTGTTCCTATACTCTGTGTTATCGCATCATTGCATATTTCCTTTCCAGTGGATTTTGTTTTTGTTTTTTTAAAAATTATTTTTATTTTTATATATATATATATGCAGTTTCTTAGATGCATGGCAGTGAAGTGGGACAGGAGCAAGACACTGAACCCCTACCTGCTCAAGTTGTTCTGGATAAGAGCGTCAGCTAAATGGTTAAATTATAATTGTAATGACAGACGATCAATCCTCGAGGTAGGTCTTCAAATCATGCTGGTGACAATGAACCACTGGTAGCCATCGGTAGATAGGGCTTGTTTGGCAACGTCTCCACGAGAGGCGCTAGATGCTCAGACATCAGCCTGGTACGGAGGTAGAACTGCAGCGTGTAGATCTGCCCAGCGCCGTGCACATCTACCTGGTATGTTTCTGTGTGGGGCGTTCAGTAGCATCGTGTCGCTCCTAGCTCCAGGAATGGAATGACTCCTCAGCTTCACCACCACTGACAAATTCACACTGTTTCTTGGGACTCCCCTATAAAAGGGATAGCTGTTCAATTTGACTCGAGGCTGGGACTATTGCGATTTTAAGTTAATTTGCCATTTTATGACGGTGAATTTGTGCTTTGGCACTTTTTTTTGCTTATATCCGTGCGGGTCATTTTTTCCGGTTTGAAGAAACTCGATTCAACTTAAACGAATCCGGAGACATTTTGTTATTTTTTTGAGAATCAAGCTGTTTTTGCGTTTTCCTCTGAAGCTTTGCGTGTGTGTTTTTTTTGACCGAGCTAGTTGCAGCTGACTGAAGAAAGCGAGCTGTAAGCTGTCAAGTCCCGCCACGGCGAAGAAAGAAACCATACATCCAAAAACACCACTGTGTGCATAACGTTATTAATTTACACGCGTTGAGCGCACTGCTACCGCTACTGCTAGTGCGTTACAGACGGAAAGCTCGCAACAGCGATGAATCATTTTGACTGACAGCTTTTGAAGAATTAGCTTAGCCAGCGAGGAACAACATTGGTGGTGATTTCCTGTTCGTTGACACAGTAAATACGGGGTCGGGACAGGTACAACTGAATGGTCTTACATCACCCAGACAAGAGACCGAGTTGATTGCCTTGCTAACGCCAGCAAAGTGTTTCACCTATTCAGCTTATTTTTTTTGGGTCGCTAGCTGCCGTTAGCTAGCCTTCCTGCTATCGCTGGTCAGCTCCTGTGTTTCTGGCTGGGCTAGCTTGCATCAGCTAGCTTTGGACAAAGGACCAACGCAAGGCAAAAAAAAACAATCTAGGGGCACACCATTCATCGTGTTTGGGAAGGAAAACAACAAACAAGGAATTGACATGATGTTTCCACAATCCAGACACTCAGTAAGTGGGTTTTATTTTGATATTTGTTCAGAAATTAGGCACTTGCTGTGAGCACCAACTGATTTATCCGGGCAGGTTAGGTAAGCTACTTGTGCGTGTAACTTGTTTTTGTGGCAGTAGGTTATAAATCAGATGGTGGTATCACGAGAGATTGTCTTTTTTAACGGGTAATATAATGTTATGTTTCATAATGTTTATTACGGCGCACACTATGTGGAGTCAATGTTTAGTTCTGGTAAGTTCTGCAGAAGATATTTGATAGCTGGACATTAGAGACATTGCATCATTGAGGCACGGTGGCACAAAATGAAAAGCTTATTTTGGATTTGTACTTGAACCTGTTAAACTTTTCCAGATGAAGGTGTTGAGGTCATCGAGCGAATTACTTCACTCTTACGAACGCAGTCGCTATATTTCACATCCATTTGTGTTTTGTACACCTTTGCCAGTTAAGTTTCATTTCCTGCATTTTTTTGAAATCTCAAATACAATAGTCCAGCTCCAGTTACTCATAAAGCAATCAGGGGAATACACAATGACACATGTATTGTCTGAAGACTTCACGAAAATGTAGTCATACTACATATAATGAGACACACACTGTATACCACACAAAGGCACTGTACACCATTATGTGTAGGTGGGTGTTTTTAAGACTGGAAAAAGCCTACATCTTCTCTATTCCCCTAAATCACAAGTTTCCATGGTAACAGAAACTCAGTCCAGTGCTTGCATTCATCAAGGAGAAGAGGACTCTCAGCGCATTGGTCAAACATTTACGTCTAGTGACTGACAGAATTGTGTTACTTGTCAGAGTTGCCTTTTTATAGAAACATTGAAATGCCACAGTATTGCTCTGGACCTGTGGTTCTTTCAGCCCACGACTCAAATTACACAGATGCAGTTTCTCTCTGGGACCCAGGCTCAAATAAACCATAGCAGCCAACTCTTGTCATGCATGGACCCGAAAGAAACCTGGCGTCAACACACAGTTTTAAGAAATTCTGCTTCACCCTGTAACCTAAGCGTTTGACAGCCAGTGAGGGTTGCCATCGTAAACCTCGCCACTGCAAGGCCAAACATAACAAAATTATAAGTGGGGAAGTGCGAGGCAGGTAAACACAATAGCAAGAAGACTATTATGTTGCCAGGGACTGCGCCTGCTATTTCTCCCTAGCAACGTCTTGTCGCCACCGCTAGTTCCTTCACCGCTGAAAGAAGGAAGAGTTGTTTGCTTGGGCTAGAACCTGAGTGTCTCGTGTGACATGAATGGTTTGCCCTTTGGCAGTCAGTGCTGCTGCTGTGAGCCAGCCAGTGTGTTCGGAGACTAGGGAGCAGGATGTGAGGAGTTAGGAACCTCTGGTCCCAGCAAGACATGTCAGACCAGTGGAAGCCTGCACAAGCGATGCCTCCCATCGGGTTTATCTGAAACTGGCTGTAAAAAACAGAGAGGTTTTTAAAACTATACCAACTATTAATTCAGCTGCTGAAAAACAAATTCAAATTTTGACCTTCTTCTGTATGAACATCCCCAATCAAATATCTTTATCAATA
>CABFOQ010029737.1:6949-20375 GCA_900660455.1 Gephyroberyx darwinii | reverse complement strand
TCCTCCCTGTTCTGACCCATCTCCTTCTGAAAGCATGGTCAGCACGAGATCTCAATCCATGTTTCCTGAAGGCCAAAGTGTGACCACGTTCTATCTTTTAATTCTTCCAAAAGTTACATTTCTAAATCAAGAGTTATGTTTTAAATGCTTTACAGCTAAACTGAAGCTATTCCAGTGTTTAGATTTTCTGAATATCAGACCTTAGCCATATCTCTCAAATTTAACTCATTTTCAAGAATTGTAGGAATGTGTATGTTTGCCATTTTTTCCCCCAGCTAACCTCAAAATGTCTGCCCATATATCATTTGCAAAAAAAAATCCCTCATCTGAAATCTGAGTGGTCTGAATGTCAAGCTAACATTTATTTTCTCACATGCCATACAACATGACTCATGTCACAGTGTTGGCTGCCCTCAGAAACCTCAATAACCATGTAGGAGCATACAAGCCAAAAAGCAGTTTAAAAAGACTGAGTTAAAAAAAGTATCCAGCACAAGTGATAAAAAGGGAACAGAGTATGTCACCCTCTCCCACCACCAAGGTGTATTGAGGCACTGATCAAATAGGTAGGTTGGTATAGTGTTCTGGGTAGACAGCCAGTGAGTTCACATTTAGAGAGACTGTCTCGTAATCAAATGTGTCCTGTCAGTGGTTAAAGTTTCCTGCAAGACCCCTCCTTACTCACTCATTGCAAGACCCTCTGGATAAGTGCTAAATACCTTAAATATAAAAGTCTTATAAAGCAATAATCCCATGTTCTACACAGATGGTGTGGTTGCATGTAATTTCCGAATTGATAGATTCTTGAACTGTTATTAATTTCAGGAACATTTACAGTACTTTATAGCACTTGCCAGAACATTTACAACACTTTACAGCATTTCCCAGTACAGTTACAACACTTAAAGAAGCACTTCCCAGTTCTCAACCTCTGACACCAACGGGAAACCACAAATCTCAACCAGAAGAAAGTCTAGTGGTATTATGAATTATGCAAATCCAAGTGGCATGAGTGATGCATATGAGCAAACACAATGTTCATCTACAAATGCATGTTCATGAGTAGTTTACATTCGACCTCTGCTGCTTAACTTGCACTGACCATGGCCGATATGCAGCTTTACAGGCATTCCTACTGATTTGATGTAAATTCAGTTTATACACGGTATAAACTGGACATGGTAAAGACAAGTGTATGAATTTACCAAATTGCCACCAAAAAGGGAAACCCTACATAGGCTACAGCATGATGGGCGTGTCCATTGTCTTGACAGATTAATTTCCATGCGTATCTGAGTGCGCGAGGCCAGAGAGCAAAAGACTCAACCTCCGACAATGAAAATAACTATAGTAGTCCTATAATAAATGTAAGTAGGATATTATACAAATATCACAGCACGTCCTTATAGGGATATGTTCCAGCGATAATAATAAATAATAATAATCTCACTATCGAGTACCACAGACGCACTATACATCTTAATTAATAACATATAATATTAGTGTTTTTGTCTTAGTTTTGTTGTTGTGTTGCTAAATGCTCTAAAGGAAGAAATAACTTTCTACAAATTATATCATGAAACTCCCATAGGCAACGTGATATCAACATCTCAGCCAAACCAAAACACTCACCTGTCTGACGGCTACTATCACTTTTATTTCTTTCAGAGTTGGCTTCCGTTCCCAGTGAAGTTGAGATTCGTTTCCTCTCAGTAGTCCCCCCGACAAACTGTCCCCCAGTGACAACCCGTGTCAAAGGTAGCAAGGTGGGTGGCCAGCTAACATTGACAGATAGCCCGAGTTAACACCGAAAACAAAGGAGAAACGGCGTCCTGAGCTCCACGAGATTCAAAGTAAGGACGGGGTCGGTGCGAAGTGGATGCTGTAAAGTCCTGCAGGGCTGTGGCTTTGGTCTAGTAGTCCCGTCTCATATTTTCAGTAAGTGCCGGGGTTTTGTGTCCTCTCTCTCGGTAAAGCGTGCCTTGCCTCTGTGAGCTGCGGTGAATACCGGGCGAGTAATTCAATGGACTGACTAGTGGGAGGAGTTGAGCCTTTATCTGCTGCCCTCTTGTAGGCTACAGTGAGATAGCGTCACCAAGCTTGCGATACATGACTTTACTGTTATCCACATAGGCTCCATATCAAATGTCAATTTCAAATGTCCACCGGTTAACCAACTTTATAGCAGTTTGATTAAGAAACTCCACATCATAAAACTGACAGTTCCTATCCTCACTTCTGATTGGCTGAGTCGCGTTGGAAGCCGTTGTAAAATTCAGCCATGTGCCACAAAAACACTAGCCTCGTAATTATGGGCTTTAGTGGTTTCTTTTTCTTTTTTTTCTTTCTTTTTTTTCTTTTTTTTCTTTTTTTTTTTACCACAAAACAAAAAACAAGTTGTTGACTTGTTAACTTCTAGATTTTTTTTATTTTTATTTTTAATTAATAATAATAATTAAGTGTTATCTGGTCCCTGATCAGTAGGTAAACAATGTGGTTGCTAAGCGACACAAAAGCGGTGGCGTGAGCGATGATTTTCGTTAGCGGATTAATAGTTAAATTAACTGATATAAGGTCACAGGTGTGCGTTTATCGGGTAGTTTGCAACCACGTCGTTAAAACACTGTTCAAGAACTATATTGGTTGGCGGAAGGATAACATTTAACTATTATCATTTAATCATTATCGATTGAGAATTAAAGATTTATCCAACATATGCTTTCTTCCTCTTGCGTTCTGTGCTAAAATCACTGTAAAGGACAGGCTCGTGACCCATCGCTTTAGTAAATGTCTCACCAAATAATGCACAAATAAACACACACACGTGCGTGCTGTTTTAGATCATGTCATCTGTAGGTCTACCTAATAGACACACTAGATATTGAGAGATGTTGATTAAAATGCAGTCTTGGCTGTTACCCTATTAAGAAATCACGCAGATTGAAGCCTACTGTTAAATCGTCCCCAATGGCTGTGTTTTTACACACACACACACACACACACACACACACACACACCACTACTACTAGCAAGACCCCCCTCCAGGCAGCCTTATTTCAATTAAACTATTCTTTGGTTTTCTGTCCTGTTCTCTGTCCTCTGTCTGTTCTGAAAAAGGGGATTAATCAGCATAACAGTAAAGTACAATGAAACTGCAAAGTAGAATAAACCCTGATTAGACTAGAGCTTAATTTATCCATTAGTCAAATTCTCAAATAATCAGCCAAACAACCAAAGGTGTCAGCTGCCCTGCACACGTGTCACCTTATACCATATTGACAGGTACCAGACAACTCATCAAACACAACTGATTTATTGATTTTTGTCACACAGAATACAGTCTGCAGTCATAATCACAAGACAACTTGTGCAATGTCATTAGTAATCAAACAACCAGTTGACCACATGATTGACCCATTTTTGTATTCATGTGTCCTGTGATAACTGTGCTCGTGGTTGGGCCACAGTGGCCACTGATAATGTAAAACATTCTCTTGTGTGCAATATAAATGATATACAGGCACATTGCTTGTACAGTCTCTACATTGTACTGATTGAATTGATTAGTGCTTCAGTGACTTCTATGCTGTCCAAAAGCCATTTGCAGTATCAAAATGACTTAATTACAATCATTTTAGTTTACTTTTATGAATCGCCCCCATGAAAGTATATTAGGATGACATTGCCACATATAGATTTTGAATGATGACTGTACATTACATATGTAGATATATAAGCATGGATGTTTATTGCATCTCCCGCACTGCCCCGAACCACGGAGTGCTCCTCTTGTGTCCTCGTGTCATGAGTTAGCGTTATGTCACTGTGAGTTGTCAATAATTCTCTGCACCAATGCTACACAGACACATCCCTGTATATAAACTGTACTTGTGAATACACTGATTCTAATTCTGACTGTGATGTTATTCACAGACAATGGCAGCTTGTCAGAACGTCTCAGTTGTGTGAATCTCACACCAACACATGCAGCAAACCAGAGTTACGATAAAATACAGGTTGACAGAATCACTTAATGCTTGTTATTGTTTCCACTGTTTTAGTTTTCAACATTTTTCAGATCAGGTCCGTGTACTGCATTAGTTATCTTCACTTAAGCACATTCTCATCTCAAGAGGGGGAGGAATTACTGTTCACATTTATCACCAAGGAAACAGTCAATGCTGTAGTGATGCTGTCAATACATTTGCTTTGGTGCGTGTTGTGCGCGCGTGTTTGTGTGTGTGTGTGTGTGTTCTGTCTTGAATCAAAGGGCAGACCAGCACTGGGGTCTGAGACCAGCGCAGTAGCAGAGGACAAGTGCAGCTTATTGCGGATAAATCTCTGGAGCCACTCTTCAAATTGCTTGCAGCAGTAAAGATTGGTCCTAAAAATAACTGAAAATGTTCTCCTTGCTGTACTCATTTGTTCATTTGCGCTTTTGAATTCTCAATTAAAGGAGAGAATGAACCGCACATGGAAATAATGGCAAATGAATAATTGAAATCCATTGTGCATGTGAGTTGATTCATCCCCATTTTAAACAAACAGGAAAGAGGCCGGTTTCCACACACAGGCCACCTGGGTCCCTAACCCGCTGACAATACTACCAGTTATTAATAGTTACTATTCAACATCACAGTGGGCCAATAAAAAATTGATTTAACGCACCGCCCACCCACCCAGCCACCCACACACACCTTAGCATCATCTCTCAGTGTGCATCTATGAGAAGGAAGAATGGAAAGCGCTTGTCTGGGGATTGTTTCCTGTGGCATTTCCCTGTCGCTGCACCACGCTCCCCAGGTTGGCATTAGTCAACAACTCCCAACTGGTAAGCTTTGTTTTAAAAATATCAGCCAGCATCCACAGACAGGAAGGGTAGGATGGCTGGCAGGGGTCTATCCTGTAGGTGGTTAGTGGGTCTACGGGTGGGCGGAGCAATGCGCTGTGCAATACAGCCGGGTGGTCCGATAGTGATTGAAAGGGTACAGAACAGGATAGGGGCAGAGAGAATCGTAAAGTAACAGAAATAACTGGGACAGAATCGTAAGAGGGGCAGATTGTATTGTCCAATCACCGACGCAACAGCTTGTCGTTACTTCCTAAACAAAGCTGCAGTAACAGCTTGAGTGCGGCTCGTCGTCCCTCCTGGAGCAAACTCATACATGATGAAGGGCTGCTGGGATTTCACACCAGGGTCTGGCCTCACAGCATCGACACTTGATAGGAGTCAAAACAGAATTCACATGCCATAATGTGATACTTTATCGGTCCCTGTAGGGTATCAATATGAAAATTATTGTTGAAAATTATTTTGTTCAATATTTGTGACAACATTCCCAATGCTACAATATGACAGCAACAGCTTTGAACAACATTGAATTTTTATTCATTTTATTGTGCTGCAGTGCAAATATGAAACAAAAAAATGTGTTAATAAACCTGTAACATGGCTCAGGTTACTGTCACTGTGTCCGCCAAAGCTGGGTCTCTCATTCACTGACAACATAGCAGCTCTAAGAGTTGTCTTATCACAGAGAAAGACTTGGCTCTTTTGTTTCTAGCTTTTTGGTGCTTGTGCCTATTAGTACCAATAAATCAAGACTGATCACAGCGGAAAAAAACAATCTGGACTCTGTTTTAGGGTGAGTCTTTTCTTTTAAGATGTTGTATAGTGGCAACAAACTTCAGCTCAAGGGGATGCAGTTTATTTGGTTGCTTTGTCCTCCATCTAGTGGTTGTATGCCCACAATACAATAAGCCTACCAGGCAGAAAAAGAGTCCGGCAAACACTTAAAAAGACTGCTTTTATTACAGGATTTCAATATTGATATCTAAGAAATCATAGAAGGGTTGGTGGTTTTGTTTGTTTTTTTGATTGCATTTTGCTTATGTACATTTGTTGTGTGTTGTTTGTAACTTTTATGTTTGTCATCGATGCTGCTTCCTTGGTAACAGCTGAAAAGCTTGAAAAAGAGCTGCTTCATCAGTCGGTCTCAGTGGAGCTACCTGCTTAAAAAAGAGTGAGAAAAAACCCCTGCAAAAGCATGTCTGTGTTTCAAGATTACCTGCAAAAAGAAATCCAATTAAAACCATCCTTAGGGTAAAAGAACTTAACTTGAGTGTGAATTTGCCTGAATGTAACCTCAATTAGGATAAGTAGGAGCTTACCTCAAATTATTCATTATAAGATTATTCATTAAGTTGCTATGAAGAAACTTTGATGGCCTGGGACAAAAGTTTGAAACTTAGGAAGGTGTTAATTCAATGTTAAAACAGAATAACCTGACTGGCTCTCCGGCAGTCATGTCATGAAAGCACACAGCTTCAAAAAGTAAAAAAATAAATGAAATTGAAAAGACAATTAAAGTTCCAAATGCTTTATTTATTTATGCATTTATTTCATATCATTAGGTGTCCAAGCACTGATGTTTTTGTTAGCATGATGTTGGAAATTATATATTTGGCCAAGGCAAGAGTGTCTTGTCTCAGCAAGACACTAAAATACAATACACTAAGGCCGTCTGGAAGCCTCTTTTACAATACAATGCAGGCCTTTTGGTTGCCTTTAATCAATTGGAAATTAGCACAAGAGACATGGTGTTCACAGGTCTAGAGGAAGGAGACAGAAATACGTCTACGTAACTCAAGTAACAGGAACAACAGGCAGAGGCTGGGAGGGAGGTGTTGGAGATGAAAGGATCTATGTGAAATAACCCATGGATAAGTTTGTATAAAAGAACTGTTTTTGCTTGGAATTCTTCAGAGTATCCTCGCAGGCAGTGATGCTGTCGGTTTGCTCTCCCTTTCAGCGCTGAACTGTATTAAATACTCATTGAATCCTGAGACGTAGTTTGTTGCTGCTTTCTTCTATCATCACCACGACCAAGAAATAATTCCTAACAAATTACACCATGTGCTCTATTTCTATTCCATGCTATTTTTCTCTATCCTATTACTATTTGCTGCTGCAACAACCCAAGTTGCTCACAGGGATCATTAAGCTTTTTATCTTCACACCATCAGATTAATTGTTAATTATTCCCATATGATGTCGATGCAGCAAAAAGCAAAACAACATGTGATTGACCTGGGTTGATGGATTTTTGCTGTTTCATTTTATGCCTCATTCATGTGCTCATAGCGCATGAATGCAGAATAACTGGCCTAACACGTCACTGTTAAAGGTAATGATTTGGAAGTGTTGTTTGAAGCCATCAAAATGTTGCGGTTTAAATTTTCTGTACACTTTACAATTGAGGGTTTTTTTGCAGAAAAACAAACTAAGTAGTTGCGTGTTGCCATGGCATTTTAAAAATTGGCATCACACAACATATGTGACTTTTGTGATGAAAATTATTCATCACATTCATCATGTGTTCATTTTATTTGAAGTGAATACATGAATATCACTTCCTACACTTGGCTACAGGTATTTTCTTGTTGATTCAGAGAGTCAAAGAAACATAGGTCAATCGTTAAACCAAGTAGTATTCACCAGCTGAAAGCTGAGGTGAACGGTATTTTGAGGTAGTTAACACCCAGCTACCATCTTTCGTGTGGGACTTGAATGCAGCATTACTCTTCGTGACGTTGCAGAACGAAGATAACAAAGATGGCGTCCGGACAACAGTGGGTGTTGGTGGAAATGGTTCAAGCATTTTACGAGGTAATTTTGTCTTTTCTAAAGCCATGACGGCTGAATTAAATTTCTGACGTTCACACGTAGATGACCCATATGCTGTTTACGGGTCAGTGTGTTTTGTTTTGTTAGACGCTTTTTAATTGTAAAACTCCTCAGTTCAGGAAGTATCGGTCGCGTTGGAAAAGCTGATTGACACGGTCACATAACGTGCAGGGCCAATCTGGGTTAAGGGATTTTTGCGAGGGCGTTTCCCTAGGTAAACAGGAAGTTGGTTGATTTTAGAAATTCATTAGCGCCTGTGCTAAATCAACGAAGTATTTTAAAACTACTTATTCCAATAATTATTGCGTTGAGTCCGAGCTTACTGATAGCCTGTAATGCTGTTATTTCCGTCTTCAAATTGTACAATGATGAAATGTTTTATGACATAACACCTGGCTAGGGTGAAGAAGCCAAGCTAGCTAGAACAAAAAAATAAGTAGAATGTTGAAAAAATGCATTTAATAATGAATTTGTGGTAAATAATTGATGATTTGCTGTTTTTGGTTTTTTTTCAAAATGTCCTTTTCACAGCATGTATTCATAGTCATATAGACGAAGGCCATATATACAGGGCTGCTAAAATTATATAGAGAAACTCTAAAACAACAAACACATATCTATCCTATAAATATCCATTTTTATATGTACAGCGTCCCAATTATTCTTAATGCACCAGTTGCTGGGTTCAAGTCAGTCAGGTATACTTTAGTAGACATCTTTCCAAGTTGTCTGGTATAACTTTGAGAATTCTAAACTTTAACAGCTTAACATGAATGACAAGCACAGGCCATTCAAACATGTTTGAACAGCTAGTGGTTCGCCCCATCTTTATAGTAATGAGTCCACAGAGTGATTTTTGATCTTCTGTGCACCCTATTACTTTTTTTCCCCCAGGGGTGAAAATGTTTCCGCTTTTATTTTGAAGTCAAAATCGCCTTACCTACAGCGTTATTCTAGTTATTCTAGTCAAGCCGCTAAACCCTAAGCTGTGGCAAATAATATATATAGGATATCATTTAACACCAAACTTAACTACATTTCTGATTCTAATTATATTTAGTGATAAAAACTACAAGACCACTACAAAAACATTCTGCCATACCCAGTTGATTCCCATGAGAGTATCAGCAATTCATGTAAAGACTGATTTTTTTTTTTTGTCTTTCTCTTTCTCCAGGCTCCTGCTTACCACCTTATTTTGGAGGGGATCCTCATATTGTGGATCATCAGACTTTTGTTCTCAAAGACCTACAAACTCCAGGAGACGTACAAGCTCACGGAGAAGGTAAGCTCGGGTACACCGGAATGAAAAGTCAACGACTGCTGGAAAATAAGTCCGTCACGGAAAGAATTGTGACGTGTGGGCTCGCTCGTTGCAGGAAAAGGAGGACCTGATTGAGGAATGGCAACCAGAGCCCCTTGTTCCTCCCGTGTCCAAAGACCATCCCGCCCTCAGCTACGATATCGTCACAGGGTAAGCTACTCAGGACGCCCCTCCTTCAGCTACTCCTTCTAATTGGTCATTAATAGGAAAACTCTTAGTATTAGAACTGCGCAATATTGACCAAAAAGTCGTAGTTTTGCCTTTGATTCATTTAGGGTCATACTGCACAATTACAAGCAAACCAGGGCTTGGAAACAATAGTTTAGCTTGTTTATTGGACAGAATTTCAATCACTCTGCCATCTTATCAGGTTAGAGATTTTGGGGGTGGCAGTGGGTACCAAAACCAATCTGGTTAAAGTCCCTGTAACTTTAGCATGATGCACTTGTCTACCTTTTTCTGGTGTTCATACCAGTTAAGAAGACATGAAGAAACAGGTGAATATGAACATCAGTCCAGGTTTGCCCTCAGTTCATTTAGTTACGCTAGTCTTTCCATGCACAATCATTCGTCTCCTTATAGCCATAATCACTTGTGTTTTGCGGTCATTTCCTGTTTGGATTACGTTCTCACTCCTAATGAACCTCAAACCTGGAATTTAAGGAGTAAACTCCAAACATGCATCGGTGGAACATGACCTCAGTGAAAGATTTTTCTGTGGAGCTCAACTTGATTATCAGGCCAAGGATTCTGCCCAACAATATTTTGGTTAGGAGTCTTTACTATATATAGATACATTCTCCTGTGGTCTACATATTCTGTTGATGTGGTGTTTTTTAGCCGAGGAACTAAAGACGTGGTTTTGCTTTGCAGTCCACCCAGCCACAAAATCATCATAAATGGGAAAGAGTGCATTAACTTTGCCTCATTTAACTTTCTGGGTCTCCTTGACAACGAGCGGGTGAAGGTTGGTACTATTTCAATACATGTACACATTTTTTGAAACATACAAATTGATGATTGGAAAAACTTTGTTTCAAAGGTTTTGTAAGTAAAAGAGATTGAATTAATTTGGTTTCCTTCTCTCTCCTTCCTTACAGCAAATGGCTCTAGCATCTCTCAAGAAATACGGTGTTGGTACATGTGGTCCAAGAGGCTTCTATGGAACTTTTGGTGAATGAAAAATGCTTTGACAATGATCTCCGTCACACCTTCTGTTAACTATCTAGCATCTCATATCCAGATAATATCCGTATACAAATTGAGCATTTTATTTACACTCGGAATTGTCTCATCTGCCCATAGAATCGAACAACCTTGTCTCTCTCGTAGTAAATACAAAATTATTAATCTCATGTTCTAAGCGTGAACTCAAAAGTTTAGAGAGGTTGTAACAATGCATGCATTTCTTTTATTTCAATTTTTCGCCAAATGAACATACCGCAGGCACCAGCTGATCATTTGTATTTCAACTCTGTTTACCAAGCTACAACCACACGAGGACATTGTTGTTGTTGTTGTGGAAGTCTGAACTATCATTTTTTTACTATCCTTCTTCATTGTTTCTTGGCTGCATTCCACCTGGATTTTTACACCATTAATTTTAACCACGATCAAATCTACCCAAGATACGTAACATAATGCCTACATTTAAAGTTGTTGTTTTTTTTCTCCAAAGGTTAATGCATGTATACTGCATTGCATTCTACAGTCGTTTTTTTAACCTGTTGTTTCCCACCAGATGTTCACCTGGAGCTAGAGAATCGTTTGGCCAAATTCATGAAAACAGAAGAGGCCATCATCTATTCCTATGGCTTTGCAACCGTTGCTAGTGCAATACCTGCCTACTCCAAGAGGGGTGATATAGTCTTTGTGTAAGTTCCCACTTTACAAGCCTGTTTAGAGCAGTATTCATAAGGGTTGTTTTTGGGGTCCAATCAGATCGCTGATTGAAATTATCATCATGTAAACGTAAGAATTAATACTAACATTTTAATCTAGCCACTGTGTTTTTAACTAAATCTGTTCATCGTTCACTGAGGCACCCTAGGCTATGCCTTCTGTCCGAAACATTAAATGTTTTCTAATCACTGAAATTCACAAGACAATGAATATTTGTGAGCTGTCTGTATTTGCTACCAGTTGAAAATAGTGAATTAGATTGGATTAGATTTTTAGAATTCAAACAAGTTCTCCCTGACCTGCTCAGGGATGAGGCAGCCTGCTTCTCTATCCAGAAGGGCCTCCAAGCCTCCCGCAGCTTCATCAAATACTTCAAACACAACGACATGGAGGATCTGGAGAGGCTGCTCAAGGAGCAGGAGCTGGAGGACCAGAAGGTTAGTTCCTAGCATGACCGAAGGTTGGTGCTAGGTCGCCGTCAAGGAAGCTAGATTGGTGGATGTGCATGTTAACATCATAATCTGGGCCTTAGCTGAGTTATTCCCACATAACTCAGCTAAGGCCCAGGTTATTCCCACAATTAACAGGTTACTGTGGCATGGAAACATCTCACTGCTTTCTCTTTTTTGGCATCGGCGCAAACTCACTATTTCTACTACTATTGGGATCATCATTTGTTTCCACTGTATTAGAGGTAAGCTACAGTTACTCAGTCAGAGAGGGGGGGGGTATTCTATCAGCTGGTTTATTGAAGGCAACAGGGAGACTCAATCACAGGCTATCAAAGGTTCATGTAACCAGCTTAACCTTAATAAGACCTGAACCGGAGTATGGACAGTAGCAGAGTTACTGTCGCATGGAAATCTAGTTGTCCTGATTAATATAAAGACCTCGGTACTCAACCTCTGTCTGTCTTAGTTTATCTGCACAATGACCTAGAAATGAAGTGATTAGGAACATGGAAATTCAGTCACAGTAAATTTTGAACAGCAAGGGGAAGGGATTCTGCATTATGGTATCTTATTTAACCCGTGTCCCTTATCACAAGCCTCTCTCATTGCAGGGATTAGTTGTTTGGTTGTTTTCAGAGGTGAAATGATGTTCAAAGGACAAGTTTGAAGTCAATCTGTCAATTTAAAAATTAGTTGATTTAAAAATAACTAGTCTCCTGCTCAGGTCTAGTTTCCTTGCAGTTATTCTTTTCAATGTTTTGGGTACTTACATATTTTCTTTCTGGTGTAGAATCCCCGTAAGGCCAGAGTGACCAGGAGGTTCATTGTAGTGGAGGGGCTGTACATCAACACTGCAGATGTTTGTCCTCTTCCAGAACTTGTAAGATCAAAAATATTTGACTTCGAAAGCTGCTGATATTTCAAAATGTCCACCAACTACTACTGTCCATGATTGATTTACAAAAAAATTGAAGCATTGTGGCTTTATTGTATGCATGTTCTTACCACCAGGTGAAGCTGAAGTACAAGTACAAGGTGCGGATCTTCCTAGAGGAGAGCATGTCTTTTGGTGTCTTGGGAGAGCATGGCCGTGGCGTCACAGAGCATTTTGGGGTCAATGTGAGTATATTGAGCAATGATATTGATAAATAAATATATTGGCACAGCGTAAGGCCAAACGTTTTATCAAAAATGTTCTGAGTAACAACTGTATTACTTTAAAAGACAATTTCAACATAATTGACTTTCAGCATAAGTCGACATAACTCTCAAGGCCATCGAAAAAATTTATTTGTATTTAATCTTCAAACCTAATAAGTGAGAACTCATATTAGAACTAATATTTGATGTCATAATAGTAATGACAAATGCCATAAGAGGTGCCATTTTTAACTATAATGGCTGCATATATTACACTGTGCCATGTTGAATTAGGCATGAACAATCGAATCAAGTTGATGCACCAATCAAAAAACAGTACTTGCTAGAGCCCGCCCTCCCAACTTTGATGGGTGAAAGTGACGTTGACATGAAAGTCTTATTTCATGTCACACGTAGCATCATTGAAATAAATAAATAAATAAATAAATGGTTAAATAATTAGATAAATAAATGCATACATACATTTTGTGCCACATTTAATTATTTATGCTCACATTTCATTTCATTATTATTTTTTGTCGCATTACGCAATATATTTATTTATAGACGTATATAATTATTTAATTTAGTCTGAAATATTCCTCCATATTTGATGATGTGATAGAATTGCGTTTTCATTCATCTCCAGAGCTCAAATGTGATAACAAATTTGGTCAATTTTAATTGAATTCCACAGCTGGGTCATGTCAGCCACTCAATCAGACATTATCCTGATGGCATCCTGATTGTAACTGATCAGTCTTCCAAGCCTAAACACATTTTCAGCTAATTCCCAACCCTATTTGCTGTACTTCATCTGTGTTAACTGTTTTATAACAAAGTGTTCTGGTCCCCTGATCACCATCCTGCAGATCGATGACATTGACCTGATCAGCGCTAACATGGAAAATGCTGTGGCCT
>CABFOQ010029727.1:3256-17370 GCA_900660455.1 Gephyroberyx darwinii | reverse complement strand
AACAGGTAATGGAAAGGGGCAGAGAGAAAAATCAATGACCAAAGAGCATGGAGAGCAAGCTTATAAAATAGCTTTAACTGCACACCACAAGCTGAATAAGGGGTTCTGTGTCCATTCTCCAAACTTGGGTGATCATGAATATTTCATCACATTTCTTTCCCCCCATATTGTTGATGTTCAATGTTTTTTTTTTCTTACATCAAAATAATTGATTTCTTAGCATAACTTTTTAACAATAAAGTCAAGATAGGTAGATTAACACTTTTGGACATTGTGACAAAACACAGACGAAAAAACACAGAATATATTTATGGTCATTTATAATGTTTACGAAGCATTAATATGAATGCGCTCGTAAACCAACACTCCATCACAGTTGCAACAAAGAGTCGATTGTGGTTGATTTATGAGGTGTCTATAAACTAACAAGGAACAGTTTGTTAATCCTCTGTAATATCCTCTATAATAAAGTGGATATAACTGGTGATGATGGGACACACCAGTTGGCAGTGGCTCGGTGGCCCATCCTCACCCTCATCAGGGTGGGGCATAAGAACAGTTGCCCATTCCATCTGCAAAACTCCCCCGCCCCCTTGTTGTTTTCCAGTTGAATGAAATAATCTTCCCGTCTGGAAACCCAGTCTGGGTCATAGGGCCTGCGCTCAGCCTGTTGCTTATTGTGTGTTCAGAAGAGGAGGTAAAGCATACAATTAGGCACAGATGGCTGTCTTTGCCAGGCAATGTATTGATCCTATTCTTAGGAAGATCTGTTCAATTTTGTTTTGTTCAGCGCATGCCTTCTAATTTTGAACCTGTATGAAATGAAGTTGTATACTGTGTGATCATGTGTCATCTTCTGACGGCTCATTATTTGGTCCGTTAATAGAGCTACATTAATTTTTTTTGTGCCTCAGTATCGAGACATGATTATACAGTATTTCAAATGCAAAATTTGAAATCCATAAAACACAATGATTTTATTGAAGTGAATTAAGTGATAAATGTATTCCACACAGTAGCCTGCGGACAAGGAAATGACATGCCTAATAGCCTCTTAAAATTAATCAAACCAATGATGATTGCACCTCAGTCCAACATCGACTGCACATTCAGTTTAAATCATAACAACAGGTTTCTTAAATATAATTATGTCTTCTGTGCTGTCTAGCAATATCTTATTAGTGGATTGTACAACTTGCCTCTCCTCAGCAAGCTGCCTAATCTATGTACACATGGTTGATTTGATGTAGACTCATGTTCAGGGATGTAGTGGAGGATAAACCCACCTAAATCCAGTTTAACCATCTTTTTAGGCTTACATAAATCTTCATGACAAAAATTCATAGTAGGTAGTATGTAAGGGATGTAACTTTTATTAATATTTGGAGTTTCAAAGGAGACAAAACACAAATTAATGCTTTTCTGAAAATATAAATATTTTTTGTTTACATTGGCGCATGCTTGCCTCGCAATGATCACCGTATGTCGCGGTTTTAAGTTACCATTACATCATTAAAGTTACCACTACACCACTGTCCATGTCGTAGAGCTAATTACGATGTCACATCAAAAGTAATAACGGTCAATAATTGTATCCTCCATTTACTACTGCTGCTGCACAAATAATAAGTTTTCTTTGTGTGGCAGTAGTGAGCTGACGTCAGGTCGGTTCCTTGAAGTGGAGCTGAATAAACCTTGAGAAGAGTCTCCTTCAATCTGCTGTTAGTAACTAACACACACACTCACACACCGAGACTCAATTACTGCCCAATTCCCTTCTTTATCATTCGTCCCCGACCTCTTTCATAACCAAAATCGAACAAGGAAAAAAGAGGCAAGAAGAAGGTCACCCGAAGTGTTACTTGAAGTAAAAATCCACGTTGGAAATAAGTAAAGTGTCGAAACTAAAAAGGTAAGTGTTTTATTTCACAGACGTTTTTTTTCATCACAGAACAAGCGATGAGCAGTGTAGCTGGCTTGATTTCTAGTTTCTTTGCTTTTCTGCGTGTCAACTGGATATTGATAGTAACTTGTTCCAATGCTACGATGTAATTTGCTCAATCGGTATCCGGGAGTCGTCAGTGGTAGATTCGCTCAAATAGATAAAGTTTTTTGTTAATATAAAACGAAGTGTTTTTTTCCTCTTCAGAGTGCTGACCTGATAGTGGGAATCGTCTTTGTGTCCCTCTCTCTCGCTCGCTCTCTCTCTTGCGCCGTTCACTTAAGCTGTTGTATTTGATAGCAACTTGTTTTATCATTTGGAAATTAAACTTTAACAGGCTCTAGGGTATTGTTTTTGCTTCTGTCTACCTCACATATATACAAGTTGTTCGTTTTGGGTGCTTATTTGTGTTGATGTTGTAATCGTCAACGGAAGGGGGGTAAGTAGGAGGCACTGGACTGCCGTTGGTCCTCGCTGTCCGTTAAAACGCATCCAGTTTAATGGTCCCTCAACGCGAAAATAAAACAATTAGCGACAAATACATAAATATCCTCTTCGACTCGGATTAAGTTGGATGTATAATATTCGTGTCTTTTCCCACAGCGGGTTAGAGTTTGAGCTTCGTGTTTTGCTATATCTTGGCCAAGCCAGCCAGAGCTACTATCGCGGTCGCTTCCTCAAACCGAGAGGCATGCAGGCAAGCTAGCAGCCGCTTGGCCGAGTTGTTGAAATTTATCCCTTTGTGTATATTACAATATCCTCCATTTTTTCTGCCCCGTCCAAAACAACAAGCCTCTCGCCATCTTGGTTGATTTAAATTCGTCCCCCAAGCACCTCCACCTTGCTCTCACCCACACGCACATACTTAGAAGGAATTGGATCCATGTTGTTTTTACACAGAGAAAGTTTTAGACTTGTAAAAGAAAAAAACAAAAACAAACCCACGTCCTGTGAAGTTTATTCATTTTTTTTTTTTTTTACAGAGAAAATGTAGCCGGTTTAAAAGAGTGTCATCGATGACTTGAGGCAAATTTAACACCAAGAAGCGGGTGGATAAGGGGATACAGTGACCAAGACAATTTCTTTGAAAAGCAAATATAAAGTGACGTAGTGGCTGGTGTATGTCAGCATTTGGATTAAGCTTTTTTTTTTTGAGAGACAAGTGGAAATGGCATGCTTCCAAAGCCACAATTTTACACATGTTGGTGCATATGTAAGAAATGTTGATTTTGATTTCAGTGTCAATGTTTAATGAGTGCTGCGTTATTGACATATCTGCAACTGAACATGAATGAATGAATGAATGGGTGAAGGAAGGAAGGAAGGAAGAAAGGAAAGCAGGGAGGGAGGAAAGAATACTAATAACTAAGAATCATATTAAAAAGTACAGTCAAAGTGAAATTGGTAAATTAGATGTTATTATAATTTAGAATTGGTTTATCAGCTTTAACCTCGTTTTAAAGTTTGTTTGTTGATAAGTGTAGAATTTCATCTTGCAGTTGTTTCAAATAATTCCATCATGATTAGAAGACAACAACGCTACAGAAAACCTTGTTTAGTGTCCTGATCACTTACACATAGTTGAACTAAAGTATGACTTATTGATTTGCCTGCTTGATAAGCATGTGCACACACACATGCATCTCTCTCTCTCTCTCTCGCTCTCTCTCTCTCTCTCTCTCTCTCTCACACACACACACACACACACACACACACACAGACAGTGTTTGCATTAGACCTGGTTGAGCTGTAATACTCAAATGATTTGTAACAGTTTAGAGGTGAGATAGACTCTTTTGCAGAAAGAACTATCTAGCGACTGGAATATAGTGACCTTATTGAATTTCTATCAGCATCCTGAAAACTATGTTACCGAGCCCATCCGTTTATTCTGTCCTCCGGAATTAAACTTGATCTCACTTCTACCTCGTAAGCAGTTTAAGAAAGACAGAAAAAAAAACAAGCCAAACAAATGCTTTGAGATGGAAAATCTAATCATTTCACCTCCCACCTCTTTTGTTTGCCCATTTATTGCTGCAAAGCTGAAGTGCAGAGGAGCAGATGTTTAGCCAAACATGAAGGCGCGGTGCCTCTGTCCTTATGGGGATGGTTCTCCCTCCTCTCACTGCTGATGCATCGACATGACAGCTGCTTGATTTCATGGAGCTGCTAAGAAGCCATTAGTGGTATCAGTGAATTGAAACGGAACAGTTTCTCCCAGTTTTCCAGCACTATTACAAATGTCTATTATTAGCTTCATTTTGCGAATATTTATGTGAATGTGTGTGTATGTGTGTGCGTGTGTGTCTGTGTGTGCTATGTGCAAGTGCTGCAGCTGAGCACACAGCCCAATGAGAAGCACTAATATACTTGTGCAGTGTGTTTCCCCATAATGTGAATGAGAGAGCAAGAGCAAAAGGGAGAGAGGGGGAACAAATCTGTCAGAGTTTGTTTGCGATGTTGGTTTGAAATGAAAGCACACTGTGCTACCTCAAGCACACTCAAATCAGAGATGTCTCTCCTTGCCAGGCCAAGAGAAAAAAAAATCAACTCTGGGTTGGAGTTTCATTCTCTCTCTCTCTCTCTTTCTCTTTCTTTTTCTCAAATTGGGAATGTTGTTTTTGAAAAGATAAAGAAGGACTTCCGCTTGACTTGAACATTCAGGAATTAAGGATAGACATAGTTAAGCCCTATTTGCATGTCTACCAAAGTCACAGCAAACGGTTGCTATTGACTAAGCTGATTAGGTGAAATTAGGTTCAGGAGCTCTGTGTCTAGGGGTGCTGAATCTGACAGAACTTGGACAGCTTTTGAGAAGACAATCCCATGTGCACACAAGGCTGTATTCTCTCTAATCCTTTACTATTGAAATTAGGGCTATCAAATTTGGAGGAAGCCCTTTGCGTTTTGTACTTTTGAAATGAGGTAATGTGAGATGGATATACTCCATCGTCATAGAGCTGATCGCCGATTATCACTGAGTGTACAAATTGATCCTGGGCTGAAGATATTCTAAACGACAGGATATATCTAATGTAAAAGGTGCATGTTTTAGGTGTGTATGCAGAAAACCATATGGAAAATGGTAACATGATGAGGACTCCATGTTGCATGTTTCCTAACCGACATCATGTTGTCTCTTACCACAAAGATACTTTTACATAGCTTACATAAAGCATTCATGGTTCAATCTCTCTTCGTCTGCCAGGCTAAATATTTTGTGGCATTGATTTCATGTTTTCATATTTTGACAGAGATTAATTAGACCTATAAACAATCTAATTGATAATAATGACCATCTGGGAGCCCTGACAAATCTCTGCATGTTAGCGCTGACACAGAACTGTGAAATTTTCAGAGGAAGTAGAGGTCTGCTCCGTGTTACCTTAATGATCCAAGAACTGATAGTCAGACAGAGTCCTCCTTATGTTTCTCTATCTCCCTGCATCCCTCGCTCATTTACATATGAATGTGCGTGCACACACACAGCAAACAATAACAGCGACAAATGAAATAATGTACCGAGACATAAGGACTTTAACAGATGTTTTTGAAGTGGACGTTAATCCTATAAGGGCTAATGGATCTTTGAGAAGGAGCGGCATTTTCGCAAAAGCCCTAAAAGCTTCTAGGCATTAGATTGATAAGACCTCTTATTGTTGGTGATCAAATTGGTGCTGCTGTATTTCTATGACTCAGTGTTTGCTTGGGCCTACTGTTTTCTGTTGTGCTGCTGGCCCATGCAAGCAGCGCGCTCATTGATATGTGTTTACATGGCCTCGTAGGTTAATGTCCTCTCAGTTGGAAAGTTGGTTAGTGCTCAGATGATGTACCTAACCTATTTTGGTTCCACCTTATGTCGACTGGATGTCCTTATAATCATTGGGGTACACAAATAATTGTCTAAAGTGCAGGCACAGCCACTTTACACGTGAGCCTTTTCAAATATTGTGTTTGTCTTTGAGAAATAAGTAGGATGTGCTTCCTTCACTAGAAAGTGAAGGAAACATTAGAAACATTTTTTTTTAACATTGTGTGTCTGGATTAGGCTACATGTGGTGGATTAACTACCAAACAACAAGCAGTGTAAAGTGCAACTGGGTCACCCCATGTTGACTTTCAGGAGACACAGAAGACAGAGCGGCCAAATTTGGGAGGGGAAGGCGATAAGCTGCTTCTTTGCTGTTCGTCCCCTGGGCCTCTATTTATCATTCAATGTGAGAATTTCCTTGATGAAAGTCAAGGTTGTTTGTGCATGGGCTGTCTCGTTGGGATGCCTGTTTTTCCACAAGCAAGGTGAAAAGGTTGATTTTCCCCTCCAAAGAGGCGCCTTGTATGGAAAGTCTAGGCTAGTTTCTTTAATGAAGTCTCAAAAGGTCCTGATGATTTTTTTCCACTTCAGGGCTGTTTTTGTTTTCTACACGAGTCCGAAGGTGAAAATACAGATGCATTACTTGCTTAGCAGAATCATGGTACAGCATGCCTCACAGCTGACTGTTTCCCTCCACCGCATATTCATGCAGTAAAAACGAAGACGATCATCACCTGATGTTAGCTGAAAGCATTTAATGCTGTCTTTACAAAACATGAACAAACGTGGCAAAAACAAGTGTGCATTTCGCTGTAGAAAATAAATCACATCCGCGTCACATGGCATCATGGAACATGATGAAGACTTTCAGTCGGTCAGTAAGGTTAGCTGGGGTAGGTTGGGTTGGAGCAGTATAAACCTGATGGAATTGGGATGGGAATTTTTTTTCTTGTAAGAAACCAAACATGTCTATGTTTTTTTTGTCAGTGTAAGCTCTCCCCCATCTCTCTTGTCTAGATGACGATCATTTTGGTTTGGCAGGAACTTGATAATGGAGCCTGTGGCGATGAAGTCTGAAAACCCTACTATTTGGTTTGGTGTTTATCACACCTTGACATTCTCGATCCGTAGCGGGGGGTTGAATTTACACTTTTGCTGGAATTCGCTCTTGCTGGCAATGCTCAAATGGGAAAGAAGACCGGGATGGGAAAGGAAATGGGAACAAGGTTTGGATGTGGGAATGGGAATGATATTGGTTTCTCTATTGGTGTGCCTCCTGGGTCAATGGGATTCTTGATGATACTATAGAAAGGCTTGTAGCAGGCAGAGGAGCTGAGA
This sequence comes from Gephyroberyx darwinii, assembly GCA_900660455.1. Lineage (NCBI taxonomy): Eukaryota > Metazoa > Chordata > Actinopteri > Trachichthyiformes > Trachichthyidae > Gephyroberyx > Gephyroberyx darwinii. The sequence continues at coordinate 10,279 of CABFOQ010029727.1, read as the reverse complement.
GCCTTGGTGGCTGTTAAGATGCACAAACACACACACACATACTTGCTGTCAGAGCATATGCATTCACGCACTGGCAGCAGCAGGACACACACACGCACACACACACACACACAAATGCATGAGATTGTGCCTCGACAGCCCCCATTTATTGATCTTCTTCAGCATTTAAAATCTGGTCACTGCTGCCACAAAGGCCTTTTATTTTAGCTGTGCTGGCAAGGCCCGCTCCCAGCTAAGCCAGAATTTTAAATGTTTAACTCCTAGGGCGCACCATGAGAAATGACAAGGATAGAGAAAAACAAATAGGAAATAAGTTGAGCTATGGAATACCCATATGTACATTTGTTCAGAGGCTTGTTTTATGTAAACTATGCCGCTACAATCACCTCTCACTGTGCAAGGCTGTTAAAGTGCTACAATTGGTGAATAAAAATCGGCACATGCAGCACTTTATCCTTCATGGAATTTTTATTTGGTGATTGTGGGCATCTTTTATGTCTTTCCAGAAAGAATCATAGAGAAATACGTTCTGGATTGAACTCACCTCAGTACTTAGCTACATGTCCTTACCTTGTTAGCAGAGCTTTGTGAAACGCTAGCAGTCATTGGATTAGTCATTATTGGACCTGGGACAAGCTGCTGTTTTTAGCATTTTAAGGTTATAAAAGGAAATGCTTCATGTATGTTCAAGGGACTCAGAAGTGCTATAGCACATAGGCTTACTGTTGTACCGAGTGCAGTCATTATCATCTCTTCCTTTGAGCAGATGTCAGATGTGTTTGTCTTTTTTTAACTCCACACAAAACAAGAGAATAGAAAAATAAATTCCCCTTTACTTTGAGGAAATTGTCTGACCGCATCGTCAGTCTTACACCAGAGTGAGGTGTTACAGAGAAAATGCTCTGTCTAGCTCTATTCGCACCACATTTAGGAATGATTTGCCGTGAAAAGGTCAAGGCACATTTCAGTGATTCCAAAATACTTTCAGTGTAGTGAATATTTATGTCACATTTACTTTACTTACTAAACCAGTAATGCACCAGGTAGCCCAACCACAATGAAGCCTCCTCGTGCAATTGAACCTACTGGTGATGTTTTTCTCCTATCCTACCATGAAAGCCTAGCCTGCTTAGTCTGCCTGGTGCTGTGGCATTGTCCCTCTCTCCCCCTCTCTCTCTCTCTCTCTATCGCTCTCTCTGTCTTTCTGAACGATGACACTGAGAGACAGCTGTAACGTGAGACGCCTCTCGATCCTGGCAGGGGCTTGGAAAGCCGAGGCAGAGGGAGGGAGAGGCCTTTATCTGAGGCTGGGGGCGCTGACCTCCCTCATTCCCCCTCTCTCTTTTTCTCCTCCTCTGTTTCCCTCACTCCATGGAGCAAGGAACGTCTGTTAGTATATCCTATCCTCCCCCCACCAACGGAGGCCAAGACTGCACTCTTAAAAAGTGCCATGTGAAAACACGGTGTCCCCATTTGCAGAAACCTGATGAAATGGTGGGCGTTGTTTCTGTTTAGACCTGTTTGAGCTCCGTGTGGCAGTTTTAAATAGTTCACATTCATCTGTCTGGGCTCTGACTTAGATGCTGCGACTTGTTTGATTTTTATCAAGGGTTTGCAGAATACGGTGTGTGGTATTTGCTTAGTATGTGGATGTGTGAGAGTGTGTGGTTGCGTGCATGTGCACATAGCTGTCTCTCCATTTGTTTGTTATCTGCATAAGGAGACTATAATTGGGGGGAGGTGTGTGTGTGTGCGTGTGTGTTGATGTGTATATGCGTTTGCATGGAGATGGAAACATCTACACATCCCTTGGCCTCTAGGCTATGGCTGCTAAATCCTCTGTGAGAGCTCCCGCGTGTAATCCAAACATTTAGAGCTAATTTAAGCATGCAGGCAGGAGCAGCATCCTTTAGGAAACAACAGCTCTCTCTCCATCCTTCACTCTCTCTCTCTCTGTGTGTGTGTGTGTGCGTGTGTGTGTGTATATGTCCGCGCGCATGTCTTGTTGTCGCTGGAGGGAAATGAAAGCACTCAATCACTCACCTGTCAGAGTACTTCAAATTCTGTCCAGAACACACCACCACACGCACACACACACACACGCATGCACACACAGGTGCACACACACTTACCCCTGAGGGTTTGACAGGACTGGCCCTTTATTGACTCCCTGATCGAGGAGACAGCAGATCCATTTAATAGAAGCTCCAGACAGAGAAGCATAGAAACCAAACAGGATTCACATCTGTTCTCCGCACACCTCCACTGTTACCTTTTCTTCTTGTACAATAGACCTGGCAGTCATTTAGAAATGTGGCCATATTGTGTATTGAAGTCAATTTTGAAAAGCCAATACTAAATAATGTCACAAACAATGTTGATTAGAGAAAAATATGTCTGTCATTAGGCCGAGGTTGGCCAACAGTTTCCTTGTCACCGGTGCAGAGTAATTTCACCAAAACAACACTAATGTGACTCTCACATCTGGAGGTTGTTTGTCAGCAGGGGTATAGTGTCATGATACAAGTCCAGCCCGGGCTATAGGAATGCTCAGTTGGCCTTGGCCGCTGCGCTCCCCAGTTGGCCCTGCTTTGTGTAAGGGGCCGCTGAGTGTTTTGGAAGGCCAGTTAGCCAGGCCGCTAAGCAGGGGGTGCCGGGAAGAGGTGTGACAGCTGTGTTGTTCGTGGCTAATCTGACCTTCAAACGTCATCTTGATGGATCATCAAGGCTGTAACGATACACGGAACCTGAGTGCTGTAGGCCTCTGCTATCCTGTTCACATACTGGTGATGATATGTCCAAATACTGTGCTGATATTATTGTTCTGAATGCACCCACGGGTGGCCAGGCCAGCAACCAGGCATGGTAGTCTGCAGTTATTTGTCTGCTAAGTGAGGTTTATCTTGCGAAGGATATAGCAAGAAAGGAAGTGGATTGACTAATACAGCAATGGGCTCTCGGACATAAAGAGAGAAGAATTATCATGGAGACACGGAAACATCCGTGCACACGCACACGCACACGCACACACACACACAATAGAGCATGGTATTTCAAACGCCTTCTGTCTCTCACAAATGGATTGCACTAATGTTCCGAGCTTTTCGCCAGTCTCGAAGCGCTTTACTTTGTGTGTGGTGTAACCCGTTCCCTTGAGATGGGACTTGCTCCATCAAGTCAAGGAAGAAACCATTTAGTGGAATGACAAACACACACACACACACCCACACACACACCCACACACACACACACACACACACACACACACACACACATCACTTTTGAGAAAGCTGGGAGGATTTGAATTGCACTTAGACAAACGTTTCACACACACAAGTTCTTTATTCCTCCGCCCGTTCCCTTCCTTGCCCTGAATATACACACACACATACAAAGGTACTCGCACACAGATTCCATTTTGTCAGCTTTCAGCCCCAGATCATGTAACGATAAAAGATGCTGCCCCGCAGTTAAACACTGCCAGTAAATCACAGGGCAAAGAAAGCTGGGAGAAGCACTTATTTTTAAGCAGCATGAGAGACCACACTGGGGGAAGGGGGTTGAGGCAGATAGGGTAAGACAGAGAGAGAGAGAGAGAGAGAGAGAGAGAGAGAGAGAGAGAGGGGAAGAGAGAGCTTCTTTGTGTTCTGTGTAGTGGCATTGTGTGTGATGAAGAGATGAATCACTGCTATTTAGGGATTGGTTTCCTGCAACTGATTGTGTGACGACTCGGTGGCGGACAGTCTGTCAAGACTTGCCTGTTTTGTTCTGGGGGCTTCAGGAAAATGTCTGCGGCCAAGTCTCACTAGCTCACTCCCACAAGGCCCAGTGTGCCAGAGATCAACAGAGACAAACACCTCACCAGTGTTACTCTCCTAACAAGGCATCAAATATTAAAAAGAGAGGGATTTTAGGCCAATCTGAATATGTGTATTTTCAGAGTACACTTGTTTTCCATCCTTGGATACGAACAAAGTTATTTGTAAAGGAGGCTCCCTTGCTCCTTCTTTCTTTCTTTCTTTCTTTCTTTCTTTCTCTCTTTGATTTATGTGAGCAGGTCACACTGCATTTTGTAGGGCATAGTATTTGCGACTGCTACAACAGCTTGACCTCTGCATTTAAACCCATGCATGTGTCAAGAATGTGGCATGAGCATTAGCAGACTAGACTGAGTCATAAGGATGTCTCAGTTACTGTACGTATGTATCCTAAACTAAAGCCAACGCCTGTGTGGCCAAGGCGAGGAGTAGATTAGGAAAACCAAACAGGTTGTTGTTGAGACGATTCAGACAGACATCATAACACTCATACATTGTCCGTGTGCAAGCATGCCTGGAAAGCAAATGCACGTAATTATAACTTTGAGGATCATTCCTGTTTTCTGTTTGTTTTCTTACTTTAATTAGATGGAATCTGTAATTGCAAAGTAATGATGGCTATTATAGGAAACAGTATTTGGCTTGTTAAGAGCAGTAATTTGTTATGTGACTTATGGTGATTGCACCTCTTCTCTTTTTAGGTGAGCACAGTATTTTCTTTGCTTGTATGACTTTAAAATTGTAAGATCATATTTCACTTTGCAATTTATTGAATTATTATTGCATTACATATCGGATTTACTTGCTTTAATAGGCCTTCAAAGTATTTTTATTTACCATCATTTCTCAACAGTGACATATTGCGATTAAATTGTAGGCTTTAAGTCTTAGGGAAAAGTGTACGTGTAGTGCTACTCTCCTCTCCATCTGCCATCGACGTAACACTGGTAAGATCTCACAGTAAGATGAGGTTAATACACTAACAGCCTGATTCTCACTCAGGTAAATGATGGCAGACAGCATTGGCTTTCTTATCCAGTGTAATTCACCTGCCTCTTGGCTGGCAAATCATTTTCTGAGCTGAAGCCCTATGAGCAAAGATCCTTTAATCATCCACTAATAGGCCTTTATGAAAAAGCTGAAGATGAATTCAGTCTACCTGGCTCTCCGTTATCATTATTACTGCTATGAGTAATCAAAGTGTTTGTGTGTGTATGTAGTTGCTGAATGTGTGTGTGTGTGTGTGTGTGTGTGTGTGTGTGCGTGTGTGTGTGTGTTTGTGTGTTTGCCTGCCTGTCTGTGTGTCTGTCTGTGTGTGCAAGAGTGTAGATGATGAGGGGAGCCATTACAGTTCGATCAGTGTAGTTATTATGAACACTGTCAGTCTAGGTGATGTCTGTTCGGGGATAAATTGAGCTGTAATGACAGATGTGCGTTACATTATGTGCTACAGACTTAGACATGACTGGAGGGCATCCAGAGGGACAAAAAGACAGAATGACTTGGACTCTTGAACTTCTTGTACAATTTACTGGGTTCAGGAGTCTATTCTTATTTTGCCGTAGCAGCAATTCAAGAGGTGACGCTTCATGGAATTATTAAAACACTGCAATGAAAAAATTAAGTTAAGTCGACTCAAAAATCACTGAAAATTCCGTTTGAGCACTGAAATAAAATTTTGAAGTATTTGATTGAAAGAGTTGACCATGTCCCTGCTGACGAAGCGTCCGCCAGACTTCAGACTGTTGCTGGTGACCAGATGGACGTGTTTACTGTCAACAAAACCCTGTTAGCTCACTGCCCACACATGTGCTATAACACTGTGTCTGTCTGTGGGTCTAGTGTCTGTGAATGTCTGTCAGTGTCTGTGAGTGCCTGCTTATGTGTGTGTGTGTGTGTGTGTGTGTTCTTTAGTGTGACAGTGCTAGCAATATTCTGCATTGAGGGTGGTGTCTGTTATGGTGAACTGCTTAGATCAGGCTCTGGCTCTGAGAGCACAGCAGGGCCTTAGAGACAATGCATGAGAGATGGGCGTGAGAACACTGGCAAGGATTGGTTCTCTGCAAGAACTGTCTTGTGTTTGGGGAAAACATCCTCACACTAAAAGCTCCAGTGTCTAGATCTATCTCTAACAAACAGGTTTTGCAAGAAAGGGCTCAGTGAAAAAGAGAGTTTTTGTGTGTATGAATATCTTTCTGTCTGTGTGTGTGTGTGTGCGCGTGTGTGCGCGTGCGTGTGCGTGCGTGTGTGGCCACAGCTGTGTTTCAGACGTCACAGTGTTTTTTGTTTCATGTGTCAGTTGACCATGAATGAGCGTTGAGGCTGAAACTTTGATATAATTTTGGGGGTTTATCCCCTCAGGCCCTTATTATCACGATGCTGCAAAAAATCCAGCCACTCATAGCTGGAAAAACCAATTGTATTTCCATGACTCAGATTGTATTTTTGACCTGAATAACTGATCTTTTGCTTCTGCTTTTTGTTCTTCAGGTGTTACAGCAGTAATGTCAAAGAGCTGAAGACATCTCTAACAGTGAGTACACAGTATATTCTAAGAATGAGTGTTCAGGTTTCCCTTTTTCCACCCCATGCTGCTTGTATGGCCACACATGTTATATATTTTTACACACGTATGCTTACCGCTTTCCAGGTGTTATGGTACACCGGAAAAGAACTTCCATACTCCTTCAGTTTCAGGCCTAATTTGATTTTCATTCATTCAGTACAAGAGGATGTTTTTTTTTCTCCCCCAATTAAATTTAACAAGAGCCCCTTGAAAAACAGTTGTTTTGATTACATTACAAATTCGGGGTTCATTCAGTGAATCGAGCAATTAATTAGATTTCTACCATTCTAATCAGAATATTTGTCTGCAGCGAACGCGCCTAATAAACATCTTTTGAGTTTGCTATCTATTCAGAGCTAACTGAATGTAAATGGTTGTTAACTGTGCCCTACAGTGCTGCTGGGTCAGCTAGATCTCGGATTGTGTTTAGTTGTTAATGTGTATTGCTACATGCAGCTTTGATCCCCCCCCCCCCCCCCCCCCCCCCCTCCCTCTTCTCTCTTTCTCTCTCTCTCTCTGTCTCTCTCTCTCTCTGTTCTCTCTCTCTCTCTGTCTCTCTCTCTCTCTCTGTCTCTCTCTCTCTCTGTCTCTCTCTCTCTCTGTCTCTCTCTCTCTCTGTCTCTCTCTCTCTCTCTCTCT
>CABFOQ010029723.1:11942-33076 GCA_900660455.1 Gephyroberyx darwinii | reverse complement strand
TTCTGCTTGGAAACCTTGGGTCCTGGCATTCAGGTGGATGTTACTTTGACACGTACCACCTACCTAAACATTGTTGCAGACCAAGTACACTCCTTCATGGCAACGGTATTCCCTGATGGCAGTGGCCTCTTTCAGCAGGATAATGCACCCTGCCACACTGCAAAAATTGTTCAGGAATGGTTTGAGGAACATGACAAATTAGGGGGACCTACACAATATTAGGCAGGTGGTTTTAATGTTATGGCTGATCGGTGTATTTTCAGAATCATACCGCAATCACAATCACTCTCTATGCATGTAGGCTATTTGGACTTTGAATCGCAGTCTAGCCCAGTAATGCTCTTTTGAATGGCAGGCAGAATATTCTTTGTAAGTGGTACTTTTCCTTTCTCTTGTATAGAGAGGTTGGGATAGCTACATCGTCTACCTGTTTGACAAAAGCCTCACCAAGTACTCTGGCCCCCTCAGTGCGAGACAGCTGCCCGATAAAGTCAACACTATTGGTGAGTGTTAAGTCAATTTACTTAGGAAGCCATGCTTGGTGCTCAGTAATTTGAGATTTTGTGAAATGAAGCAAGACTAAAACATCACAATCACATCACTTCCACTCTGCTTTAATGCCAAGTAGTGCAACTGTCATGGGTCTCTTTCCAACATTGTAGTGCAAGAGGCTAAGACCCAACTTCCCCTGGTTGTGCTGAAGAAGGTGTGGGGTGAAGCAGTGAGTTACATCTGTGGCCTGAAGGACGACTACAGCAGACTCTTCCAGGGCCAGAGGGCTGCTATGTGAGTCACATGGCCGATTTACCAGTTGTTGATTCTTGAATCAAAGTATCGCTTGGCTAGATGATCTGCTTGCAGCCTGCATATAAATGGCATCAATGTTTAGTGATACAATAAGGGGCGATGAAGAGAAATGACAGCTAAACTGTAAGAGGAGACTTAACAGCCCAACATTTGACTAACCACAGAATCTGTATGCTTAATTCCACTTCATGAAGTCCAATAATAGAAAAATCCTGGATAGCTGTCCCATCTAATTTCATTGTAACATTTACAGCATTAAACTGTAGAAAAAGTCATTAGGATTTACTTGTCAGTAAATGTTCTTTATGCAATTAAAATCATGTCAAAGTAACAACAAGTTACATGTAGAATTGGCAACTAGCATTGAAGGAAACTCCAGAGATATTCTCACATTTGCTGTATTTCTGACAGTGGACTATTTTCTTCTTGCACATCACCATCTGATCCACAGGCTGAGTCTCCTGCGCTACAACACCAACCTGACCAGGTATAAGAACAGCATGTTTGGCTTCTCCCAGCAGTTGAAGGCCAAACTGGACTTCTTCAAGAGCAGCATCCAATACGACCTGGAAAAGTACAGCGATCAGATGCACTATGGCATATGTGAGTGTTTGCCGCTTGTTCAAGATTTACCTTTGAAGGAGAACACTATGAATGAACTCTATTTAATAATGGTGACAATAAAGGACCTACAGTGTGATATGTATTTTATCGTAGCATGGAACAACATGGTGCGTGTTTTTATAATTTGTCTGTGCTTCTCCAAAGCCTCTGAAAAGATGCTGAAGGCCTGGCAGGAGAATGAGGAAAGAGCTGCTGCTTTTGCACAGGTACTGTATGTTTTCAAGACGGAACATTTCAATGCTCTTTCTTATGCTGTGGCTGAGTACCGTTACCCATGGTATGACTGAATTGCTTGCTTGCTTGTTAGTTAATTTATTTATTTATTATTTTTTTACATATCCAAGTCACTCATTTCTTATGATGATTCCTGTTTCAATGTTTCCGCCCCATTACTTCCTGCTATTTTGTACTGGCATGAGAATCATTAGAGGGAATAGTGGGTGGCGGTCCTTGAGTGATTCCTAGTTTGTGCTGTAGGTGGCAGAGGTGAGCCATTTGGATGAGGAGATCATGGCGCTGCACTCTGAGATAGTGGAACTTCAGAGGAGCCCGTACGCCCGTCGCCAAGGAGACAAGATGGAGCAGCTGTGAGTGTTAACGGGAGTCAGGGCTGATGAGCTGCATCTCTCTCAATACGCTACACAATGTCATCTCCTTATTTATCAACACTCATCTTTCTTCATATCTTCTATATTTTGTTGCTTTTGAAAGAAGTAACAAGGGAAAAGATAATATCTACCATTATGCTCACTATAGCTAAAGTCTGCAATTACACTTCAGTTGGTTTCACTTAGTGATATAAGTGCACAGAATGATGAATGCAGATTTTTGATGATTCATTTCTGATTATTAAATGCATGTTATTGCAGAGAAGAAAAGGCTATCGAGCTCTACAAGCAACTGAAGATGAAATGCAAAAGTAAGTGACATTTTGATTAGATTTACTGCCATTCAAAAATTATATGGTGGCCAACTTTTCATCTGGGCACTGCAGCTTGAAAACAAATTGACCTGGTGATTAATTTGTTAAAGTGGAATCTGTGTTAATTTGTTTGTATGATGCATTTCCCTCAGCGCCTGAGCCAGATGTGAGCAGTGACAGCTCTGAGATGGTTAAGGCCATCATTCAGACCGTCCAGAACCAGGGCAAGGTCCTCAAAGATGTCTACACCCACCTCAGGTAAGAGTTGTATCCAACACTCCTGAATTGTATTGTCCCATGTGGCAAACCCCACCCACCTGTTACTCCAAAGTGGTTAAAAGAACTACTAATCAACTCAAGTCTGTAATTTCACTATGCTGTCAGAAACAGAAAGTACTCTCTGTCTTGAATGGTCAAATCTGTTAGCAAGTACTAATTAGGAAGTATTAATCAAGAATGAACAGAAGAATGAAACAAGAATGAAAACAATCAATAAAATGACTTCAGAGTTTACCGTTGACCCCCAACATTGGATGCAACCGTTCTCTAACCATTTATCCCTGTAGTCTTTAAAAAAACTGGGAAGCTTTGAATGGTTGTAATCAACACAATTTACCCTTGCCAGGCGGAACTATTGATTATGGAAAGAAACCACATTGGTAGAGAAACAAGGAAGCATGGAAATCTAGCAGCTGGTTTCTGATGTCCACAAAACATTCAGTCATGGGCACTTTTTCTCAAATTTCCCTGGTTGCTGATCTCGGTAGGATAAGAATAGACTTCCAGTGAACGCACACTAGCATCTAAGTGCAGCAATTTTTACTTTAAAATTGAATGCAGTGCTTGTTAAAGTGTAGGTCACGGCCCAAAATTGGATGCGAGCCGATTTCTTTTGGGCCCCAACATGGCCACAATACTAATGTGCTAATATACTAATGATAAAATGACATGTATTAATTTTGATCCTCTGTTGTAGTGGATCATTAAAATTATATCAGGTCTCTGCACCTCATTTGCTGAGCGTTCATTCTCTTGTCTCTCCCCGACAGTAAGATCCTGCTCAGCAAACAGAAGATCATTGACCTGTTTCCACGGATCGAGAAGACCCTCGAGAGCATCAAGGATGCTGACAATACAGTGATGCAGATGCAGATCAAGAGACAGAGAGAGTTCTGGCACTTACTGAAGATAGCCTGTGTAAGTGATTCTGGACTGTTTGAAGTTTTAGATTTTCTTTTTTTTAGCATTTCTATTTTATTGGACACAAAGGATGGGTGAGTTGATGTGCATCAGCGGTCACACATCACAATCACAGTGCTATGGTATATACTTGAGTGATGCTGAGTCACAGGGCACTCTGCGTGCTTTATGTTTTAATATTTAATATGTGGATGATATGTGTGCAGCGCTCTCCATATGGTGGCTACCTCTCAAACCAATCCTTACTTTCTGTCCTGTGAGCTCTCTGTCTGTTATCTCCCTCTGACTTACCCAGTCTAATTAACCAGAAAATCAATAAGGACGGCATGCTGACTGACATTTTCAGCACCAAGACAGTATGTTTATAATTGGTGTGTGTGTGCTGATGTAATCTCTCCTCCAGGCTCAGAACTCGTCACGTAACTCGATAGCAGCCAGCCCAGAGTCGTCCAATCCACTGCAGGTTTCTCAGTGGTCCCAGTCGGCCCAACCTGTCAGCTCCCCTCACCCTCTCACCTCGCTACCCGGGCCAAACGACAGGTACTGAATTGATTGACGGATTCGTTCATGCAGTGATTTGGGTTCAAGAAAACAGACGCACACATGAAATACACAGTATGAGGTGATTTCCAGCATCATCCTCGGCAACAGCAGATGGCCTCAGCATGCCAACATTTAAAACAATATAGTATTTATGACTTTACCGTACCTTGACAGAACAACACTCAGCACAAAGGACTTTAAATGTCATTACCTGTCATTTTCATAACCCAAACAAATAATAAGTGTGCTGCTACTTGTTTGCTCTTACTTGCTATATATTGGTTTGGGAATCTGCAACAGTGATATACCTTCAGGGAAATAATAGGGCTGTGCTACCTGCATGTGTAAATACTCCCTATGTTTGGTTGATTAGGTTAGCTGGCAAAATATGTTTTTGATTTATGTGTATTGGTAGACTCAGACTGAGGTGTCGGGGGGGGTAAATCCTTCGTGGCGAGCAGGCTCAGTGTGTTTCCTCCCTTCCAGTGATGCTGCCCCACGCCTGCTCCAGGAGAACCAGAAGTACCTCAGTCAGCTGACCAGTTTGATGGCGGAGGCTGCTGATGAACAGGCCAAAAGCATAGTGGTGAGCTGACGGTTGTTAATGTCTGGTGTTGGAATTGTCCTTGATTTTGAATTGCATTATTTTGATTTTGTATTATTGCAAAGGACAAACAGTCATAATTGGCAAAAGAATTGAACCTTGAATTGCGAGTTTGGTTGTCTTTAGGAAAATATATAACGGGAGCCTTGTCTCCAACTCTGAATTTCAATAGTCTGCCAGTTCTATCAAGGTATTTCTAATCACAGTCAGCTATGTAGAAAGGAAGTATCCTGCTAAACCTCAGCAACATTGTCCCTCAATATGTTCAGCACTTTTCAACCAAAAAACAAATTTCCTGACTGAATGAAGTCAAGCAGATGCCAAGCATTTCTAAACACTTTTTTTTAGTGCTGCTGGTTCAGATTCTCAGCTATGTCCATTTGTCCTAAGGTTTGAACAGTTGCCTGTTGTGGTTCCACAGTCTTTGGTTTTCCTGTTTCAGAACATTTCACTCACTCAGTCACAGGAAGACAGTTTGACCTTTTTTTATTAGGAAAAACGTATTCCATCTGGTGGATGCTTTTATCCAAAGGGCCTTGAGTGCATTTTTAGCACCGGTGGCCCCGGTGGCAATTGACCCCGTAACCCATGCCCTTACTTCCATGCTCTGCCCCAATGAGGTACACAGGATGGTTTGAACTGTTATACCACGTTACTGTTATCTCAAAATGTTAATAAAAATGTAAATCGCAAAAAATGAACTTATACCCCAGGCATCCATAGTGGAAAACTACTGCTGTTAACTGTCCTCGTGTGTGAGTACATCTCCTCAAGGGTTGTGTGAGTTTGTATTTGGAATCTGTTTAAACCTCTTGTGTGCTTGGACGTCTGATGGAGGTACCTAAAGATCTAAATACAGATCTAAACACCATGGTATCCTCTTCTTTTTAGGACCAAGACTGGAGCTGGACGAAATATGAAACTTTATCTACAAAACTAAAGAAGCGAAATGCGTAAGACCTGTTAACAAATGCGCCATCCAGCTCATCCCTGCCTGCACTCCAAGTAACACTAAGGACTGAATGCTGTTAACAAAATGGAGCGGCGAATGTTAACATTGTACATTTGTACGTGGACTTGGGATATTCACTTTAAAATGGCTTTCCTGAGCCTCTTAAAAAAGGCAGATGAAAGCACACATTCTCAGTGGTGTCCATCCACTCCTATTGTCTCATATGGTGGAAAGTTTGATCAATGAATATTATTGTTTTTATATGAAAAATATTAAACACTGAACGTGTGTTGCATAAATTGCTAAGCAAGCGTGGGAGCATCACATGCTTTTTCTTTTGCCACACAGATAATATTCATTATAATTCATGTAATTGATGATCATTTTTATTGTTATTGCAAAACCAAGCAAACTGTAGCACCATATTGGAGGGGTTTAGGGTAAAGTGGTGTATTTGACAGATGGGACTGAGTATTACACAGGCACATGAGGAACTACTTGAACCTCATGGCTTGTGGCGTGACACAAGAAAACACAGGAAGCGCTGGGGGGGAGGGGAGGAAATTACAATCACACAAACAGCACTTTGATACTCCCATGTATCCTTTCTGTAAAGAAATGCGACCTTCCGGATGAAATCCTGCTAGAATCCCATCTATCAGGCTGCCAAAATGGCCGCAGCATTTACAATCATGAACAAGACAGAAACTGTTATCGACATTCATATTCAAGTTGATATATTTTACTATAAATGTGGATTCCAAGGGTCTAGATTATATATATATATATATAAATGTTATTTGATTTTTTTCTTTTTTTATAAATATTATTTTGAAGCCTGTTGTCATGATATGTGACAGGAGTGGCTGGCCCTTATGTTTCTACTGTCTTTTTAAATGTTATGCTGACACGATGGGTTTTGTTGTTTCCTCATTTATGTGCACATTCTGTTTCACTGGATGGCTTATATATGGAAGTTTGCCAAGGCCTGGTTTCCATAAAGCATCTTGGCGCAATTATTATGGTTGTTCATTGATTTACAATGAAGTGAATGGATCTTAGTTAAGAGATGCTTACAGAAACCCAGGGTGGCAAATGATTGAATGTACTGCAGTTACACTGTCAGGTGTAAACTGAATTGCTCTCTGTAACAAGAAAGTGGTTACTTGGGGCCAGAGAGAAATTTACCTTCTGAGGTGTATTTATGAAGTTCACGTGCAATGGAAAAATATTTTTTTGTATTTAAGTAACATGTTTTCTTTCCATTTAAGTATTTGTTTCCATCTGATGGTTCGTATCTGTCTTTGAATGTTTAATTTTTAGAAATTGCATCGTAGAGAGATCAAATGTTTGCCTGGTATTACAATAAAATACAACTTTGGCATGACTCTGAATTTTAAGTCTGCTTTATATGGCTTGGCGTTGTCAAGTAGGAAATGGCGTCATTCCAATCTATGTTAGGAAACTTCCCATCACCACCGTGCAATGCTAGGTACTCATTTCAAATGGTGACACAATAGGAGACCAAAACAAGAAACAGATACAGTTTGAGAAAGTACGGTTTGCAGTACCTCTCCAAAATGAGAAGGAAAAGCTGGAACAAGATAATGTGGGTCAGCTATTAGTGTTAAAACCAGAGCAACTGCCTTCCAAGTGAGTGATGAATTATGAGTCATCGAGCTAGACATATCAGCCTGTGGCCTTCCTTCCCACAACCAATTTATTTATTTTCTTTTTGGTTCAGTCGAGGACTCTCATTCAGCCAGCCTTATGACTTGTCAGTTTTAACACAGGTGTCAGGAAATGAATAAGTCTGGAGTGGAAGGAGCATGAAGGTCATATCAGCTCTGCTGGTTGGTCACTTCATTCTGCTTCAGTCAGTTTCAGATTAAATGCACTCCGGTGTGATTAGTCGTCACTGAAACAAAGAAGTGACTAAACAGCAGCACCCTCATCAGGGGACTACATCAAGCCATGTCATCAAGCACTACATGTACTTATGACATGGCTTTGAATCTGCCTCACAACCGCAGGCATATGTCCTCCCCTCTCTCTTTCTACTGTAGCTGTGCTCTAATAAGTTGTCTCCGTGGCCCTGACTATAACATGGTCTGAAACCTTGCAACATGAACTCCCAAAAAAGTTAAAATTAAACCAGTGGTAGAAGACCGCAGTCGAGAGCTCTTGGTTTTATAAGGCAGTGTGTGTTGTTGGAAAGTCTGGTGGTTTTGTTGTGGGTTATGTTGAAACTAGGATGTGAAACAGAAAAATACACTTTTAGTCTTATGCTCAAGAAAATGTTACTTTCTTTTGGATTGGAATGCCGTCTTGACATATCACCTCTGAGATGAATCCAGTAACCACTGGATTAACAACCAAACCAAGTAACAAGTAACAACCAAAGTGCAGAACAAGCAGACACACAGCTATCCTGTAAAACAAGCCATACTAATTGTGAACCATACTGGTTTGTGAATCAGAGTGAATCAGCCAAGCTTTCTCCCAGTGAGGATCCAGCCCCCTGCTTGGGGCCTGCATTCCACAAAGTACAACTCCCTTGTCTGGGGACTGATTTACACTGCTGCTTCAAATATGATTTTTTTCCCATCCATGGCTGGATTTACACATCTTCATTTTTCTCTTCGCTATCTGAACAGTATGAATCAAATATTTCGGGGGAATAAATCTGAAAGTGTCTCAAACAGACTTGTCTGGACGGCCATGTCCCATCTTGTTTTCTTTAGCCTTACAGGGAAAAGAAGGGCCAAGGTTAGGGTGTTTCCCTCCATAGCACGCCACTATTCACCTTCAGCTTAAAAAAACTCACACTTGTGCCAAGATTTTATGCATGTCCCTTGTTATTCTTCAGGTTTGTTGGTGTTGTGTGTCCATATCTAATTTGAGAAATATATAATATGTGAGACAGTGTCAATATCATGACTGGGCCAGCTAATATTCAGGCTATCGAATTAAAAATCAGATTTGGACGCTTGAGCTGCTAGTGTGAATCCAGACGATGGCATAGATCCAATCTTTTTATTGTCTTCTTGACACAGAAAATGTATTTGGAATCCTCTTGGGCTGCGTGTTTAGACAGCCATGAAAAACTCAGGTGTGTGTGGCGTTGGTGAAAAAAATCACATCAGCATTTCTGAACCAATGTTAATGAAGCCCGTGCAGCAAATCCAGATGATGAGAACTCACCCTGGGAGTCTGAGCCTAGTTGACATCAGAGCTCTGACTCACTGTTGGCTTCTCAGCCCATTTCCTTGAAGCACTCACTAGAGAGTCATAAAGATGGATTAAGTGTTTACTGATTTAGGCCGTGTTTGCTGGGCAGGACAATAGGATGCTGCTTAGTAAAGACCTCCAAAATGTTCTCTGAGTGGATGAAGAGAGTCTTGAACATGAACGTGAACATGAACTAATAAGAGCCGTTCAGACTTTATAGAGAAAAATGCAGAAACATGTTTGCAAGTAGAAAAGTCAAATTTTATTATGCCAAAACGCACAATGGAGCTCTCTGAGCGGAACATAACAGATAAGAAATTCTTCGCTGTCATGTTTTGGTTCACACGGATACATTGCGTAATCGGTTGATGCAACAAGTACATTCCATTATACTTTTGCAATAAAGTGCACTTGAGGACTTGCAACGTTGCAACGGGCGCATTCATGTGTTGCTCAAGTTTGGATTCAAGTCGCGTTCACACAGATTATACATTCAGTCCATCAAATCTAACGTATCATAACCTATAAAGGTGACAGTGACACCAACATTCATTAATAGACCACTGGCAATCAAATTTGCTGTTCATTGGGCAGTCCTCTGTACTCCAACATATGATCTTCCAAAGCATGAGCCCCATGACTGCTAGAAATATAGCGGTGCAATAAAAACAAGCAATGAAGCCCCAGGGCTCTGACACTTCCAACACTGTCATTGGAGGTCATACACGCAGAAACGTTAAAGGTACCATACTGCATGTACCATTCATTAGTTTTCAAGTACTGTGTAAAGTAATGCAAAAAAGAACAAAGATGTTCATAAAAGGCAGAGACTGGCTTTGAAAACAATTAGCACAAACATTCAATAAATAATTTCACGTGAGCGCCATTTTGCTCACCCTCATAAAAGTACAGAGACAACTTAACAAAAACTGTTAAGCCCATTTGGAAGGGAGTTGTCAGAAACATTTTTTTTTACAGACAATCAAAACAACAGCACATGACAACTCCACCAGCAGTTAACTGCAGTTTCCCCCCCAAAACCACTTTTCCACAGCAGTTCAAAGATGCACTACCGCAACACATCAGTGCGGGTCTTTTATCATCAAAGACATTCTTCGACGTTTACTCAAGCCTTGGTAAATCAAGATGTCTTTAGGCTTTTAAAACAAAGAGTGAACTTTTCCAAAGTCCTTGGCTCCTGATCGCCTACTCACGCCTCTCCATGAAGCCTGCTGAAACACACAAAGAAACAATTCAGTTCAAAAACAATTCAATCTCTCCAGCGAGCCATACACGGTAAACGTCAGTGCTACTATTCCTACCTGGTAAAACATAGCACCTTTGACAATTTTCATGTGTGTCTCTGAACTTTTGGCTTCACAGGGGGCACAGGAGGAGTACAAGGCTTGACTCGGGGAACTGGAGGACTGGGCTTCACCGGAGGTACAGGAGGAGGGTTTGGTTTGGCTGCCTTGTACTGAAAAGCAAAACAAGATACATTTTCAATGTGACCACAATTCAAAGTTATAGTGACGACTTCACTACACTGTGTAGCCTCTTCTTCTGAACCTATCGTCTTTGAGAAGGAATAGCTGTCTAATCGGTGCCAGCAACTGGGGATCTGAACAAACTGAAATTATAAGCATGTTACAGCTACTCGTTCGGTCCTAAACTGTATATCTTAAAGTGAGATAATCACTGGAACAGAGACTAGTCATGAATTCCTTCATCGCTTCTAGGAACCAGCATGACTCACCTGCTTGTTATTCAGAGGTGGCAAAGGTTTAGATGGTGGTTGAGGTTTTGGCTGTTGTGAGAGAAAAAAAATGTTTGTGCTTGATTTTTCATTTCAATCATATACACATCCTCAGTTCAACCTGCGCGAAATAATGTGCCAAGATTTAAAAAAGAAAAAAAAAAGCTTACCGGCTCAGAGTGAGGAGTAGCCAACACTGAAGATGGTTTCTTTGGTGGCTGAAAAATATGCATTGTGTACACTTTTACCTACTGACATAGTACATGCTGTTCTTACTTCAGGCAATTGAGCTGTAACCCGCCAGCACTCGGTTAACTCATTGACCTGTAACATCCATTTCCAGAGCTAATAACAACTTTATTCTTGGTGTATGCTGTTGGCCCTCTTTGACCATATAAATGAGCCTATTGTACCTGTGGAGCGGGTCTGCTTGGGACAACAGTCTCAAACAGAGGGGCGCAGGCTTGCGTTGCTGTTGATTCCATCAAAGTTGGCTGGCTGATCTGAGGTCTGTCCTTAACGCTTAGCTCCTGAAACATCGGGTTCAACTTGCCTGGGGCGGAATGGACTTTCCTATGAACATAAAATTCACTGAATTAGGAAATTGATGACTTAACCACACTGAAATATGGTTCGTGCAACTAGTGCATCTAGTAGCACAAAACAGAGGCCGCTATTAAAGTGCCAATCCAAAAAGTCAAAATACCTTTTAGAAGTGTAGTTTTCTCTCTTGTCCTTTTTACAACACATCAGTCCCGCAACAACTGAAGTGACCACCAAAAGGAAGGCCAGCGCTGCACAGACACCAGCTATTACCCCACTGTGGCCTACAGACATAAGATATAGAGATAGTAGCTGACATTTACACAATTGCAATAATTATTTTGCATATCAATATAATTATTATAAGTAATAATAATGTTTTTTTGGTAAAGCTTGCAGGAAGAATGATCAACGTGCAAGTATGCCCTCTTTTTCTGCACTGCTCACTGTGAACGCACCTTCACCTTCTGTGAACTCACCTTCACCTTCTGTGAACTCACCTTCAGTTGAAACTGATATGGGATTTTGCATGGGAAATATAATTATTACTTATAATAATTATATTGATAGGACCATTCCATATGCATTATTGGAAATTATTTTCATTCCTTATTGTATGTGGAAGAAACCAAACGCATCTAGTCTACAACCAGAGGATAAATAGTCCAATGATGAAGATGGGATGCATGCTAAAAGAGGAACTGCTTTAGCCATGAAGTTGCCATTCCAGACACATTTTCAAGATATTTCAGATAAAGAAAATTAAATCAATACTGGAAAAAAGAAAAGAATGTACATACACAGTGAGCATGTTTTTTTTTTGGTAAAGCTTACTGAAAGAATGATTCACCGTGCAAGTATGCCCTGTATTTTCTGCACTGCTCACTGTGAACTCTCCTTCAGTTGAAACTGATTTTTGGAATTTTGCACAGTCCTAATTTGCAGCTAAATCTGGTCAAAATGTTCTAGTTTGCATCCACACTTATGGTCAGAGGATGCGTGATGTGATTTCATGAAATATCCTTCCTGTCAGCAAAGAGCCAGGGAGGTGTACTGTACCTTGAGGCAAGTCTCCATACTGGACATCACAGTAAGGCGGAGCCCAGCCAGGATTACAATGGCACTCCCTCTTGTGATTACACACCTAAAAAGGAAATGCAATGAAATAAGTGTAGCAATGAGTCAGCGCAGTTGGGTCAAGAAGAGTCAAATTGAAATGACTTGAGTAATTCTCACTCACCCCATTGTTGTTGCACTTCTTTGTACAATCCTCGTTTTTTCCATAAATTGATGTACCTATGCATTTGTTTTCAAAACAAACCTGTGCACAAAAAGAACGTCAGTTTGCTGAATTTGTAGCAAAAATCTGACATAAATTCAAAGTTCTGTGTAATATTTATGAACTCCATTTTCCCCCTGCTGTTACCTTGTTTATCCCACATTTGGTTCCTGTAGGGACCATGTCAAGGTTTCTGGTCACATCGTCATCCACAGCGACAAGGCATTTTCCCTTGCCGGGCACAGTGAAGACTATCTTTTTACCTGTGATGGAGTCACCCCCAGCCTCACAAAATATAGATCCACACTTGAGATTCCTACAAAAGGAAGATAAAAAAACTGTTCAGAATCCGGCCATATTAGCCACATAGCATAAACATGAAAAATAAGATGCTTTCCAACATAAACGTATATTTTATAGCCATAACATTTGTTTATTTCATCAGTTCACAACTTAACTGTGAATGTATTACTGTATGTTCTCAACTGTTGTGTATGATGACAATATTTTCTCTAAAACCCTTGCAAACTGCATTTCAAGACAATAAATGTCACGCGGATTGTGTGTCAGTTTTACTGTCATGATAAACCTAGAGCAGGAAGTTCAATGACAAATTCAGTAATACATACGGTGGAGTACAGCGAGTGTAGCCATATTTGTTTTTCCCACAGTGTGCTCCCTCCTGGCCACCTCTGTTCAGGGCAAAACATGAATCCGATCCAACTTTGGCCCCTTAAAGCAGAAGAAATTCACAGTTAAGGTACAAGAGAGTGTCACGAGAGATGTCATCATCTTTGGACATCAGTCAGATATTTCAATACACTCTTATTTTAGAGAGGTAGAAACTCATACTTTCTCTGAGAATTTTGTTTATGTGTTCTCTGTGGTCTCTAATGCAATAGAAATGTGCACTAATTTAATGTTTCGGGCAATCTTTCTTGGTGGGCCTCCGAGACATTTACACCATGTGACCTTGAAACTACTGAAACCAATACACGGATAGCTGATAACTATTCAACTGAAAGGGAAAAACTGGTGTAAAGCAGTGGCCAACTAAGTTTTGTTATCATAACCATACAAAGAACAGTATGATAAATGTGATCGCTACGTATGTACCTGTTCCAAACAGTCTCCAGCAGTGTTGCTGATGTGTGGGGCACTGGCCATTGTAGCAGTAGCCCTGTCCCTGGTCGTTGCAGGGTTTGCCGTTCATCTCAAAGCTGTCTTCTGGGCAATACTCAGATACCCCAGTGCAGTATTCTGCCAGGTCACACTCACTGGCAGAGCTCCTGCACACACTTCCAGTCTGTTTGAGCTGTGGGTGTAGTGCAGGTGATGGAGTGAGAATAGCCAATAGTTATCAAGTAGATGTTAGCAAAGAGTTCATATAATTAGCTTGTATATTTATATGGTATTCCATTACTAGCACCACCTCTTCCAATCCTTGAAATTGTCATTTGAGGAAGGATGTGGTGAGTTACATTCAAATGCCAGGATATCGCCCTCTGTTTCCTGTTATTATTGCACTGCGGCGAATTCACCGCAACTTCTCATCCACCCCTCTGCTCTTTAGAGTAAGCCTGACCTTCTGTCGCTATTTTCATGCCAGCAGTTATTAGCCAGCAGCAGGGTGTGTCTCTATGTGCTGCAATAACTACTGTACCCTGCATACTCCATCCACTGACTGTAAACTGGCTTGCTCAACATGGTCTAGAAGTTTTTTAAACTTTGGGTTAGGACCTCTGGTGGGAACCCACATAGCAAGAACACAAACATAGTATGTTTTCATGAGGCTGATTAAATTCTCCAGCCTGGACCGCAAGGTGAGATGTGATTTCTTTTTATCTTTTTAAGTCCTTGGCTGAAATGACTTGAGAATCCCAGGTTAAGAGCTACAGTAAAGGCTACTGAGTGATGAGAAGCAGAAAGAGATGGGAGCTACAATACCTTGCAGTTGTCACAGCATTCCCCATGAGCACACTGGGCTCCTTCTGTCAGGCGACAGGTCGAGGCATCACAACACTGGTTGTTGCATTCCTAGAAAAGACAAAACCCACATATGAGAGAAGGGTTTCCTGATTTTTCAGTTGCGTTACGTGTCAAAGTAGGGCGTCCTGGTGGCTCAGTGGTATACCACGCATACCACATAACCATAATAATGATAATAATCTTAAATTTGTCAAAGTAGAGTATGTGTATCCTATTACTCATTCAACAGAGGCATGGTGACAGAGCAGTGAATAAAAATCAGCCATGTAACAGATCAGATTGAAACCAAGGTCCCATGTAAGTAATGACCAAGAATTCAACACCTTTTATAAGATGTGAGAGCGATGTCATATCACTAGAGGAAAACCACCACCATGAAGACTCTTTGTAGCCAACCTCCAGTCTGGGTGACCTGAACCACTACCACATTTCCTCCCACACGCTGCACACAGGAAATCACATCAGCCAGCCAAAATGGGAAACCTGGCTGACCTAGTTATATATTGAAACGTGCAAGGTCTCAAGAACGATTAATCTGCTATAACCAACTACATTAGCCCCCGCTGTAAGGTTTACCTTCACAGTGCCACAGTCGCACTCTTCTCCAGGATCCAGCAAGGCGTTGCCACAGCGAGGGCCACCGATGCTCACAGAGCTGGGCTTGCCCAAGCAGCTGGGCTGAGCTCTCTCCAGGAACTCAGCAAGCTGTTCCTCACTGCAGCCGCTGAAGAGCTCTGGGAACGTTTGACTTCCTGTCCTGAAAGGTTACCCAGCAGCCAAGAGGTGTCAGCTTTGCAAAAGATTCATCCAACAGCTTGTTGTAATTTTAATTTAAGATAAAAAAGGTTCAAACAAAACAAAAAAAAACACATGCACAAATCATATTTTCACTTATTCAAGATATAGCTGAAGTACAATCTCTGTGTGGATATGATCATTCCAAGTGTAAAAAATTTTGCAGATTTTTGCGGTAACTGCCTCACCTGAGCTTATCGGCCATTACACAGTTACTATCGCTGAAAGATGAACCGCACATACAGCTTGGGGAATCATGGGACAAGCCAAAATTATGTCCCATCTCATGGGCAATGGTGGAGGCAAGGCCAATAGGGTTGTCATGGTGATCCTGTAAGCAGAAAGTATTACAGAATGCCACATACTCCCTTGACCTCAAGTAGTTATACGGTTATTATGAAAAAAAGAAGCTATAGAGGTTATTAATCATACCTGATTGATTCCACCTGAATTTACTGTACACATAGCAAACTTATTTGCCAGTCCAACAGTATCACCATCAAAATCTATGCCGCTGTTGAAGACAGAAGTATAATATCAGGGCAAATTGTGAGGCCTGACTGTGTTCATCAAGATTTGTAGAGGCGACTGAGATTCAAAAACTGATACCCACGTCACAAACTGGGCATTGTCATGCTTTATCCTCTTGAGAAGATCTGCCTGACGCCACAAGAGGAAATTGTCCAGAGTGGTTTCCGAATCACGGTGAACATCAATGTTGTCTCTGTACTCCCAAATCTCCAGCCCCACCAGCATGACGCGAATATTCAGGGGTCGATACAACTTCAGCAAGGGAGGGAGACGTTTTGAATGGATTAAAGTGGTTTGAATGAATGAAGTTATTAGCTAAGAGCACCGATGGCACACAGCCCGGCAACCAACTTACAAAAGTTTTAATTGAAAAGCTACCTTGTCAACATGATTCACAACTCCCAGAATCCGGCTTTTGGTCTGGCTTCCATAACGTTTAAACTGAGGGAGAAAGGAAAAGAAAAGATTAATGTATGATCAGATTAACCCTTAACAAGAGAGGTAACGCTGTGAATAATTATGTTGAGTTTTTCACCTCTGCTTTGTCAACCACCACGAACAACTCAACAAACCGCTGTGGGCCTGCGGTAGGTTTACTTTTCTAAAAGGACACAGAGAAATACAGTCTCAATCACAATAGTCTTATTTAAGGCAATATCTACATCAAAACCATCTTGAGTGATACACAAACACCTACCCAGGATCTAGATTTCAACAGGCCAGAGAGCCTGGGGCCTCGGTCCTGGTCGTGGTCGTAGATGGTGGAGGTGTTGGAGGAGGAGCCACAGCCAGGGCTGCCACTGATTCTGAGGTGCTCCTGTCTGTAAACCGCGTGGTCGCCATCCTCAGTGTTTCCCAGGGGCTCTATGAGGTAAACCTGTTGCTTGGCTCTCACAAAGCCACTACAGACACAGTAAACAAGGACGGAGGACAAATGTTTCACGTAGCTATTTTTATGCAAAAACTAACAAAAACTTTATTATTATGAAAATTGTGAGATCTACTTAATTTGTACTACTTTTAATTTGTAATTTATAAACTCCATAAACACAGCCTGTACGGGAAATCATAGGCCAGTAACAGGATTCTACGTTTAGGCCACAGATTTCTTGGTTTAAATATTTAACTAGGTCTGGTTACCAACATCATGAACGTCATGAGGTAACACATTTCACAAGCTAAAAAAACCCTGAGAAACTCCTCCCTTGGTCAAATGAAAGTGGTAAATTACAAATAGGAAATGTCAAAACCAGAAAAAAACCCCTGATCACTTACCTAATGCCTGAACAAATTCCCACACTAACCGATGAGTCCTTCATGCCTTCAATATGACCATGGTAATAGCAGTGCTCCTAGAGGGAATGTATTTATTAGACTACTGATAACAACGTGCTGACCCTTACTATATGACAATAGTAATTAATTCGTTGCAACAAAATTTTGAGCTTTATTGTGAAATCTCACCTCATTTGGTGATCTTGTCACCCGTCTTCCATCTTCTGAATAATGTGTTTCAGTGTAACCGCTCCCAATAAGATTCCTATAAAAGACGAATTGAAAACATACACGCAATACCCATTGTTTTTTTATTATTATTATTATTATTATTATTATTATTATTATACATATTTGTTGCATCACTTTAGATATAATGGCACCTGGGTGCGGCGCCATACAGTATATTTGTGCCATACAGTATATTTGTGTTAGTGTTACCTATTTTTTTCAAGATTTACTGTGTGGTTCCTTCCTTCAATGGCGAACTGATACCGTACTGTATCAGGATAAAGCTGTAGGAAATATTGTTCATTAGTCACAAAGTAGACAGTAGGCCTATTGATTTTAACAATTAGTCCAATTTGTATAACAAATATTTCCTATTATCCGATGCTCCATTGAGTCAATAATTTTAATTATGTATTTAAGTACCTGATTTGTCAGTAGGCTCCTTTTTTCTCTTCCGTACAGTCTTTGAGGTTTCACTACATCGTAGCGCTCCACATGTGACAGTGGCCGAGAGCTCTGTACAAGCGAGACTAAGCACACAAGCAAAGCGATTTATTCCCATTTAAAGTAGACTAGATACCTTTACTGTGCATGGTCAACGCTGGGTAATGCACATAACAATGTGATAAATGACTTCTCTCACGTATATTTGTCAAATAGACTTCAAGAAGTCAAGTATCGACGCTCTCCGCTTGAATGCATGGAATCATTTTATTATAGGGATTGCATTAGGCCGTTAATAAGTGACTAACTCAACAACTCATTGGATGTACAAATGTGATAAGCACATCAAACAGCCTACAACTGAAGTATTCTATGCACACTGCTTAATTAATGGGAACCTAATTAAGAAACATTTACATTTACCCTCTTTGTTAGTAGCAGAAAACTCGTTACACATGATAAAAGTACTAGGTTATTTAAGTGTCAACTTACCCCATGTGAGCCACAATAAAAATATACTAGATCCCATGATGGTCAGCTCTCCTTTGGACTGGCACTGGACTAATGTACCAACTTCAGTGTGAATTTTAGATCGAAGCCCCGCCCGCCGTATCCAGCTGTCCTTTTACTGACGTTGGATAAGAACTAATCTAGACCCCACAGATTACCGGAAAACACTAGTCAAGCAAGCCAAAAAATGGACTTCCGGTAAAAACTTTCAAAATCAAACCCCTAATGACGAATGTGTAGCAACGTTATTTGAGTGTTAGCACCACAATGAAACTTAATTGTTCACGTTTATTTATTTGTTCCAGTTTTATTTTGAAGGCAACATCGTTTGATTTCCGGTATTACTCTGACTATCTGTAGCTTGCTTGACGCAGCTCTCTGCTCAAAGAAACATAGATGTATATAACCAGGGGAAGCGGGAGGCTTCACTCCTATCACTGCCTATTTCCGTCCTCGTTTAAACCTTGTTAGTCAGACTTGAGTCAATGAGCCTCAGTCGGTCATATATTTTTTGATATGATTTGATCTTAGTAAAATACCAATAGCGTTGTGACATCTAGACCAGTGGTTCTCGATCCAGTCCTCAAGGACCGCGTCCTGGAGATTTTAGCTCCAGCTCTACTCAGGCACACCTGAACCAATTAAAGGCTTCACGTTTTCATGATTCCTTAATTGGTTCAGGTGTGCCTGAATTGCTGGAGCTAAAACCTCCAGGACAGGGGGTCCTTGAGGACTGGATCGAGAACCACTGGTCTAGACGTCTTTAAATTAGGAAGAGATTTAACAGGTGCGCCTGTCATGCCTGCATAGTGTGATTTTTGATATCAGTAATGAATAAACAGGAAGGGTTTCATAACTTGGCTGCTTTATGCACAACCTAGCTATCGTTAATAATTAACTCTAAACAGATGAAGCTGTTCCGGTCTAGTGGACAAGGGTTTCCAACTGAATAGGATGTGAACCATCTTCACAGTTAAGTAAAGCATCTTTGGTTCAGACATTCTGAAGTATTGTTTTATTGAACAATACAAACATAAACAAATCTTCAAGGTACAATAAGTTACCCATACAGAGTGTCATGTTGTACATTTTCAGGGTGTAATACAGACAATAGTTCCACAGTTCTTAATATTTACATTTGGGGCATTTTAATGAAGCTGCAAATAATTAATACTCTACATTTCATACAATACAAGGTATGCATACCTTGAAATATCAGCTCCTTGCATCAAACAGCCTTTAACACGGAGAGCAATGTCTCTATGGTGATTTGACTGGTATTTGACTGATGGGTCCAACATGAGGAAAGACAGTTCTTATTGCTGGGGGACCATTTATGTACACAAGCATAACAACATGCTACACTGCTGCTTTCTGACTCCTCTCTATGGCCATCTTCTCCAGGCGCTCAGTGTAGAATCCATTGAAATCCAGCCTGTGAAATTAGAGGAATTGTGTTAGCATTCATACTCATAACAACACACATATTTATAAAGATATTAAGAATGTTTGTATAAATATTGTTGAATATGGTGCAAATATTTTAGTGTGTGGGTGGGGATTAATCTAGCTGTAATAAGGATGTCTGATTATTTACATTTGGCAAGTTATATTAAGCACACATAAAGTGGCTCAAGTATTTGAAACCATTTTCACACATATCTTAGACTACACTCTTGTGTAGAGTTAGTGTATATAGTCATACTGACAAAAATGTCATAAAACATGGTCATTATCAGGTAGGTGGGCAATTGTGCCATCAGTTATGACCAAAAGTATTTTGCTCTTTACAGCTCCTTGTTATCCACAATGATTCTATCACATTAACCAATCCCAATCTGAGTTTAAAACAATAATACTCATGAGCACTGCCTAGTGTATCATCACCTGTAAGTGCATTTGAACAGAAGTACCTGTAGATGATGTTGATCATGCTGTGCTCACAGTCATTGGTGCTGTAGATGCTGAGCTTGTCCAGCAGGTCCAGCAGCAGTGTGCTGAAGTTGCTGTCAAACTTGATGATGGTGGCCTCAAAGCCTGCATCTGACTGAAGGGCATCTACGTGCTCAGCTAAAAACTAGAGGAACAAAAATGGAAGGAAATGAAAAATATTAAAATCAAAAAGCTACAGCATCCTCAAGTAATAAATTTGAGACCTAAGTTCAAATACATAAGTTAAAAAAAGTAGAAGGCAGCATGTAATGATCTCAATCCATTTAGACTGAGGAGTACCTTTGTAGTCAGCTTCTTTTTCTCTGCCTCCTCGGTGCGTTCGCTCTGTGTGGGAGGCCCCTCCATGGTCCCATGCTCCAGAGAGAGACGGTCCAACCTGATGCTCTGGGTGAACCGCTACAACAGCCAAGACAGAAGAGCTTACCAGAAGCATTTGGAATTTGCCTTCTTTTTAAAGGACACTGAGCAAGAAAGAGCAACAAGTAGTTCAACTTGCTTCAGTATTCTATTACTTTTCATTACATTACAGTCATTTAGCAGACGCTTTTACCCAAAGCGACTTATGAAAGGTGATAGTTGACACTATGTGGGGATTAAACCCACAACCCTGAGACTGAGAGTCTCATGCTCTACTGACTGAGCTGTCCAGGCCAGATGCACAGAAAACAGAAGAGAGAAATGTGACAGCAAAGCACAAACTGAGATTCAAACTCATACAATCACAAAGCATGGGATATGGATATTTTGAAAGATTGTGTCAAAGGCCAGGTGCAGAAACATTTTGGCTCCTGCTGGTTTATTAAAATGTCATGTCCACAAACCTGCATGCAGTTGGTGAACATGACACACACAGACATGAGCTTGGAGAAGATCTTGAGGAGCTCTGGGTTGGTCAGCATGCAGTCTTTCAGACAGTTGTCCAGGAAGCTGGTGTGGTGGCACAGC
>CABFOQ010029723.1:0-11850 GCA_900660455.1 Gephyroberyx darwinii | reverse complement strand
GACATTCTTTTCTAAATCCTACATGTCTCTCAATGGCCTGTCATTGTCATGTCCTCCCTCTCAAAATGCACTGGATGAAAAAGATCCCACACAAGTGCAGCGACAATACAACATCACAGGGCAAAGGGACAGTGAAAACCCAAGGCTGACACTGTAATGACTGGTCAGCTGGCTGTGCTCTCACAATACAAAAGGCCATTGACTGTATGAATACCAATGTCTCAGTGAGAGATGAAGGCAGGAGAGGAGACGCTTGGCCTCATTCACTCACCGATTTCAGGTTGTTCTCCATGATGTGCCACGTGGGCTCCATCACCTCAAACATCATGTAGTACTGGATGTTCTGCACAAAGTTCAGCATGCGCTGTCGGAGGGCAAACGCTGCAGAAAACCTACACACAGGAAGTTATAACAGGCTGAGGAAACTTACTTGAATGAACAGAGAGTATTTTTTAGCAGGAGGATGCTTCATGGTTGCTTCTAAAAATTCTAAGTTAGGTCAAAGACTACTCACCATTTAGCAGAATGTAAAGAGTACTGCTTGGCATCTTTGTTGCTGATCCACACATTGCACAGCAGCCTCTCGACATGTTTGCAATAAAACATATGTCTGAACAGCATCTGGTATCTTGTCAGTGCTTTCCTGGAAAAATAATATCAATAAACAATTAATACGATCAGATTTGATGTGCTGTAGATACGAGCTGATTCACATCTACAACTATGTGTCGAAATTTGCATCAGTTAAAAACTGGATATAATGTTGTATAACTATATTTGTTTGCATCTGTATCTTTTGTTCTCTGTAAAGCACTTTGCAACAAACCTGTTTGTTAAAAGCAGTATAAATACAAAATATCATCACATAGCAGTAATGTGTCCGTTTTCCATACTCTTACAGTTCTTACAATTACAAAGTTTAATTGATCTTACTGGTTGGAGTAAAAAAAACATATTTAGCACATCAGAAGTTGTGCTTTTCAAATATTCAAGTAAAGTCAAATGTGTTTGCAGCAGCACAGAACCTGTTAATGATGAGTGACAGAGGCCATTTGACAATGTAGTCGAAGGAGAAGGCCTCCAGGCCGCTGAGGGCCACCTCTGTGGAGTCTGCGTTGATGATGGCCTTCTCCTGCTTGGTCTCGATGGCCAGCACCCTCAGCAGCTGGGTGATGACATCAT
This sequence comes from Gephyroberyx darwinii, assembly GCA_900660455.1. Taxonomy (NCBI): domain Eukaryota; kingdom Metazoa; phylum Chordata; class Actinopteri; order Trachichthyiformes; family Trachichthyidae; genus Gephyroberyx; species Gephyroberyx darwinii. Next base: position 10,668 of record CABFOQ010029723.1, on the reverse strand, counting down.
GGGGCATTAAGTCAATCTGTGGAAACAGAAGAAGAAGCTTGATGAACATCAGAGAGTATGAGACATCATGACACATGAAATCCATCTGGGAGTGAAGCAGGACAATGGTGAGTTCATTTTCACCCAGCGGAAATGGACTAGTAGTTTGATCACTCCAAGACAAAGTGATATGTTCTTGTGTGATGCATGATTGCAGTTTCCTTACTCCAGGATTCAGTGCAGCAAGTTATTTATTGAACTTTAATACAGAACATGATTAATCATCAGCCAAAGCACTTTTAGCATTTAGACATGGACTAAATTATTCTACTGCACACAAGAGGGAAAGAAGAGGCGTTTTACTCTTTAAATTAGAGTGTAAGTGCAGGCAGTCAAGAAAAAACAAGTGTTAGGTGGCAGAGCATTCACAAAAGGTAGCAGTGGCACATGAAATGTCGGCTGTGTTTAGGCTCTATTTTTTAAATGAACTTGTCCCCATTTCAGTGTCAGCATGTCTCGCAGGAAATAGTCATGGTGGGCTAACCTAAATAAAAGTACACACGTAATATTTTCTGTCAGCCATTTTTGTTATGCACGGGTAAATAAACTCGATCAGGTCAGCTTCATTGTGCTTGGAAAGTCAATTTCATATCAGCTTACCTGTAAACCAACAGAGTATACCAGTATAAATGCAGGGAAGAAGGCAGTACAGAGTCATGGTTTGTAATGAATTAAATAATTTAATAATTTGAGGCTGCTAATGGATTTACTTGCTAACTGAGGTAAATATCAGCATTTAAAACAGGATATGCTGATATTATGGCTTCAACGTTAGCTTAAGACGTAACAATCAACTTTATTCACACGATTTGATTGTCCCAAAGTAACTTGCTCCCCATTAGTTGCAATGACGCTTTTGTCCAGCAGATGTCATGGTTGGATGCTGTGTTCATGCTTTGGTCTCAATGAAAATAAACTCAAATAAAAGGAGTTTGGGGTACATTTCAAATGAACAAATATCAAGGTACTCAGTCCATCATTGTTCCCCAATGTATTTGTCCATCACCCAACTCAGTACATTTGTGTGGGTGATCCCATCCACCTAACAGTTTTACCTACAGAGCTACACAGAACTACTGCCTGACTTCCACCTACCTTGAGGTCATCTTTAAAAGGGTCTGTGTTGGCTGTGCTCATCCTCAGAGCCAGCTCCAGAAGGGCTTCCAGTCTGGGAGGCACAATGTCATCCACCGGCTTCTTCAGCTCCTCCTCTGTCAGGTCCATGAAGTGCACGAAGAAATCACCTTTGTCCATCAAAAAGTAGTGCTTGATTGATCTAGGACAAAGAACATAGGCACACACATTTTTACTATAATTAACAGTGTATTATAGTAATGATAGCTTTAGTACATAGTGCAGGTACATATTAAGAGAGTGAAGTATTAGTATAAAATTGAAGCCTGTGTAGTTAATATCAATCAGCGTCCCTGTGGTCTGTTGGTTAAGTGCATGCCATCATGGCTTTGAATTCAGTACACAGCCTTTGTTGCATGTGATCTCCCCTCTTGCTCTGCCATCTTTCTTGTCACTCCCCCATTTTTTTTTTTAAAGCAAATGCCATAAAAAGTAACTTAAACAAAACAAAAACAATCTTTTGACTTTACCTGAGACGTGAAACCAGCTCCTTCTCTTCCATAAGGAAGTCTAGCAGGACCTTGCTAGCGTAGTAATAGGCTTTCTCTATCTGCTCTACATAAGCTCTCTCCTTCAGCGTGTACAGGACCTCCTTAGCATCAGGACAGGTCACATCACGGCCACATTCTCGCACAACGTTGAGGTATTTTCCTATGGAACAATGGAGAAGAAAACAGAGAAAGATTTATTTTCCCTAGGAAAGGCACAGACCTTATTAATCTCTTATTAATGCAGTTTATTTTTTTTGTTTACCTGTGCTTAATATTTTGTCTGCCATTTTCTGTAAAAAGGATGGAATCCGGTGCTGCACAATAGTGTATCGCTGATCCCAGTACTTGTCATTGTAGTCCTCCTGAATCTTCTCTTTCTGCAGCTCATGTTCTTCAACCATGAACTCACTGTAAAGACATAAACCATTGACACACAGGATATACAATTAGATGTAAACACATATTGGATATAGTAGTAGAAAAGTGAAATTACAAGCCTTATGGCTTAAGTATTTTTAAGAGATTTTTATTTTGGCTTTAAAAATGAATATATATGCTAACACTATCAGATGTATGACATGCAAAAGCACTTGACAGCACCTGTATGGATCCTTGATGATGCCCCTATAGGTCCACTTCTCTAGTATTTCAAAGTAGGGGACACTGGCTGCTTTAGTAAGGTAGAGGCACAGCTCCTGAGCCTGGCTGTCACCAGTGTAGTTGAAGGTGCGATCGTGGAGAAGGCTCAGTGTTGACCCACCCATACAGTCTCCTTTGTCCACTGAGGAAGCTGTGGGAAAATAAAATGGGTATCAACACTGAAAAACAAGGACAGGGAAGTTTTTCAATCTACAATGAAAACAATTGGTCTCTACTCCTGAATGGATGAAAACTCATAATGGAATATTATTGCCATTATTATTATTTTGCAATCATCTGCATTTTTAAAATTCTGATGAATGAATATGAGGTATCAATATTTTTCCTGTGTTTTGTAATGAAACCCTATCAGAGAATGCCATGTTCACTAGCAGATGATTGAACTTAAAATCCCAGACCAAATAGTACAATACGCAAATATTCATGCATCACCAGTGTCACCACCATCACAAGCAGCCAAGTTAAAATTTCCATTGACAAAAAAAGTGAGTCAAGTTTGGAGTCTTACCGATGGAGGCCAGTATCTCCATGGTCCTCATAGTGGGCTGGATGTAGAACCAGAGCTTCTGCAGGGAGAGCACACCCTGCCTGTGGAGATGCTCCAGCTGAGTGACCAGGATCAGATACTCCTTCATCAGGGTCCTCATGGCCGCTGTCAGGGCATGGTTCACCTGTCCGTACTCAAAGGATGACTTCTCCTCAGTGAAGCTGAGAGATAAATACAAGAATATACAGGCATCTAATAATTATTCCTCTATGGCAGATATGTATGAAAATTGTAATTCAACTATGCCATATAATCAGGATCTGTTCAAGTCGCCTTGATTCTTCACTGGCTGTCCACTCACCGTGTTATGGTGGAGTAGTATGATGCGATTGGTAATATCCGATTAACCAGCTCCTTGATGGACATGTCCAGAGTTGGGTCAACAATAAACGAGCGGTTCTGCCTCCCCAGGACAGGCTGGGCTGTGATGTCTCTCCCGTCAACTCCAATCAGCACAAACAGCAGATCCTCCACCAGAGCCTGTTCCTGAGCGGCCAGGGGGATGGTACCTGCCGGGAGGTATAAAACAGACTAACACCATCAAAAACACTCAGCAACACAAGTGAAGAACAGTCACTTGTGGAGGTTGGAGCATACAGTACAAAGTCTCAATACAATTCAAGGACTTGAAGAGGAAAATGGAATGCAGCATTTTTAAATAACTAAGGATTTTTTGTGCAGTGCGCGACAATATAAACTGTCTAACTATTAAAGGAACATATTGACAGTATCTAGTTGTAGCTTTGATACTTTATGATGTAATTGAATACATGAGACTACAAAGTGACCTAATCACTTTGATGAGCATACCAATAGCCACAACTGGGTCTCCCACAGGGGTGGAGCTGGTGATAAAGTCTCCTATGAGAGCAGGACGGTCGTACACCCAGTTAGGAAACACAGGGTTGGGCTGGGTAGGGTTCTTCTTGTTGTGTCTGTCCCTCAGCATCTTCCGTGTGACTTCGGCAGACTGCAGGCAAATTCACAAAAACAGACGTACTATTTTGATGGAGATCACAAGTCTGCTTAACACAGTATGCACAAAGTGGCTCTACTACAGGGTTCCTACACATTTATTAATAAAAGTCCATGACGTTTTGATGACAGATAACAAATTCTATAACCTGTGAGTGAATGCTTAAATGTTATTGTTTTGCTGTTGAATAACCAATTTGAATGTCCCAAGTCTTGTTTTGGAAAGCTAAAGACCATCACTTGGGAGTTTAGCAATCAGGAAATTTGTTTTCAAGGTTTATAAGATTATATTTTCAACTGGATATGTATCAATTAACACAATTTGCCTGGACCTGGAAAACACAACTTTCAAATTCTATTTCTTGATCTACTGCCTCTCAGTGTGAAATGCCAACCTGCGGTACATTGGAGCTGGCTGTCACATTGCCAAGCTTCTTCCGCAGCTCATCCAGTTCCTGCATGGACATCTTTGTGCTGGTCTGTGGAAGAGTGTAACTGGTGGTTGTGGTTGAAGTGGTATTCGCAGAGGACTCTGACCTCTCCTTGGCATTCTGCTGCAGACACTGGAGTGTCTGGGGAAATATCACCACAATTTTTTTCTTTAATCAGTGACGATTTGTGTGATGAAAAAAGATCTCCTAGAACACCTATAAGGAAACTAGAGCAGGCAAATATCAGCTTGGGAATGCCTTATTACCTCTTTATCCTCACTGAACTTGGATAGAAGATAGACCAGAGGGTCTAAGTTGCGCACATTTTTTGACTTGAGCTCATCGTACTTCCTCAAGAAGTCCTCAGGGGTTTTAGAGAACTCCGCTATCTTGACCTGTAAATAACAACTCACAGCAATCAATCAACACACAACAGCCAACATATTCCACAACACATAAAGACCTTCATTTCCAAATGCTTAAAGTCCTCCTCCAGTATTGCCCCTGTCAAACTTCTAAACCTGTCATATAGCATTCCAAATGCTGATGTCTGATTATTTCCACCAATCACTGTCCTCATCAAAACACCGCTCAGGTATGCCAGGGTGAGGCCGATCAGCTATGTCTTTTTTGACTGGTGGAAATCATCTGTCACTACTTTGCCTTGCAAGCCAATGATTTTACAGACCATATGAAAATGTTCATATGGTCTGTGAGGTCAGTGGAGGGGGGCTTTAAGAACTTTTCAGGTTTTAATTTCAACCATTTACTACACTAGGTCATTTCACTACACACATTTTACTTGCAAATCAGTGAAATCAGTTGTAGGAGTCTTTGGTTGGAATAAAAACCTGCATACTCTTGGGCCTCGATGCCACATGACTGAGAAACCACTGATCCAAACCATTTATTGCCCACCTTGGCGCTGTGAGCAGAGACTGTTGTGGTGACATAGGGCGTCCTGTGCTTCTGCAGTAAGTCTATGTACCCCTCTGCTCCATCACCTCCTCGCACATGAAGCAGGCTGAGCAACTCGTTGACGTCATGGTGGATCCTAAACTCACTCATGGCTCAAGCAGCTGAAATGAGAGTCAGAAAGGGGGACAATGCCTGAATTTCCATTACTGGTGATATCTACACCTACATTGTTTCAGCAATACCTGGTTAATACTGTGTAACACGACATACAGCTGAGTTCATACAATAATTTACTAATTCCTCTACAGCAACGTTTTCCGTTAGGAAACAATTAGTAAATTGCATTGCTGCATACACACAGAGCTGATCATGAAGTTGCCCATCTCTGTCGTGCCTGGCAGACTGGTGTAATATCACCAATATTCACCTATAACGTTGTCTAGGAAGAGCAACGGCGGCTATTTTGGGCTACTTGCGTCTACTAGTCTTGCACCATCCCCTCCCTGCAGTTTAACTTACTTCAGGAGGTCATGATGATGCTGAGCTTAGCTGAACTAGCTGACGTTAGCTAGCTAACTAGATAGCAAGCTAGCGTTAGCACCAAACAAAATAAATAAGCCTGGGGAATGGATACGCTAGCCTGGTTAGCTAGCCTATCCTACCAGAAATATGACATGCACTAAACGGCTATATTGACCCAAATCAATGAGATACTTGTAATAAGTCTTATTACAAGGCTAACCCCAGTTGTAGTACTTTATCTGTCAAACGAGTCCAGTCCAGTACACAAGCGTTGAGCGAAGCCACAAAACGCGCCCGCTGTTGGTCAAAATGTTCTTCTTCTTCCTTTTGTTTTTACTGCATATTGGATATAGTGGTGGTGTAACAGTGCCCCCAACAGGTTAAATTGAACGGTAGACGTAAAAAATGTTTTGATCCAGGATTTAATCAGGGGGCAGAGGCCAGGATTGTGGAGAAAGTCTATGGGTTTTCTTACCATTCTGCGATAATTATTCACAATAAAGTTTTCAATGAATATACAATTATACCACCCCCAGATAATCCTTGCCTGGAAGTTTCCCAGACAAGGCCAACCCACTCTTCAACATGCATTGAGCCTTGACATTGTGTAGTCCAAATGTCACCATTGCCTCCAGTCTGCAAGTAGCTTCTCCCACTACTTATGTGCTGTTTCATCACCTTCCACTCCCAGATGGGCTGGTAACCAAAGAAATCCCATCCTGCAGCCAATTTACCGCAGTCAGGTCAGGTGCAGCTTTACCAGCGCACCCTGCACCCCCTCTACTTATATCTGATCATGGTCCTGTCCAGTTACAAATGGTCTCGCTCTAATTTCTTGACATAGGACTTTTCTATTAAACATGAACACTTGAGGGATGTATTAAAGTAATCCCCAATCCCTAACTTTGCTTTCTTCACTTCTTCCACTCCCCATTTACTCTCTTTCCCACCCTATTTAACGCTCTTAGTATATTGATTAGAATACACCTTGGTCCCCGCCCTCACTCGTTTACCTGATTGTACTCACCTGTTTTCACTCCTACTTAAGTTGCTGCCACTTATTTGCTTTGTCACGCCATTTCTTGCGGGGTGGCAGACAGGTCACCTTGTCTCTGTGCATGAATACTGATGATTATATGCCACTCCAAAGCAATAATCAGCCTGTGTGTCTGGTTTCCCCCTACTTTAAATCACTATTCAGTGGACATAATTCTGGACATTCATTTTGTGATTCTGGCATTCTGATCGATGCCCCAGTGATGATAGTCACCAGCCTTCTACTCTCAATCTCTTTTCTAAAACGAACATAGGAATATTTGGTCCATCTACTTTATCGCTGTGGTTCTGGCCTTTACTATTGGTTGCTTGTAATGTAGGCGGTCTGGAAATGTCAGTTTAACCAAGTGTTGGACATTGCAAGTTGCTCAGGATAAGAGTGTTGGCATTATTATAATTAGGGCATGATTATAATTCTAATTATAAACTTGTCAACCTACTTGTACATGTAAAGTTTAAAATTCCGGAGGAGCAGAAATTCTGTTTTTGTGTACTCTTATTTTGAAAAACGATGACATAACGGAAGTAAACAGTAATCACGTTACAACCCGGAAGAATTGCCTTTCTCTGATTAACGTTTGAATAAACAAGAATGACCAATTTGTCTTAGGAAGAAAAGCTGAAACGCGATGCCGTTAACATCGTATACTTATCCTTAGTAATATTTGTGTCTTAATCTTTAGCGTTAGAGGTAGAGGCGGTCGAGTGTGTGCAGCAACGCCCTAATGCCAGCCACCTTGTCGAAGAAAAATAGCCCTGCTCTGTTTACAAATCGGGTAAGAGAAATTGTTTTCCTGCAGTGTAGCTAATCGTGTGGTTGTGGTTTTAGACGAAGAAAATATGGCTGAACTGCATGTGGAACCGAGTGGCACTGGCACTATAGAGCAAACCGAGCACCGTGATGTCCGGGGGTCTGTGCGGCTGGCTTCGCCCACTCTCATGGTTCCGCCGCGGAGCAGCCTGCCCAGTCCCGGGATACCGAGCAACAGCAGCCGGTCAGTGTTCGGATTCCCGGTGAAGAGCAACCCCAGCTCCCCATCGGAACCAGCGGACAAACCGGGATCACGCTGGGTTCGCCTCAACGTTGGTGGAACCTACTTCATCACAACCAAACAAACCTTGTGCAGGGACCCCAAATCATTCTTGTACCGACTATGTCAAGAAGATCCCGATTTGGACTCTGACAAAGTGAGTAGCCATATCTTAAAAATCACCTAAGTGGAGCATTCAGGATCATTGTTCCCTCTAAGATAGTTTGACTAATAATATAGTGCTCCATTTGTTTCAATACATTTGGTCAATATAAGCATGTTTCAAAGTTTATTAGAGGGACTTTGCCATATTTAGGGCTTACTGAATTGATGGCCCTATACCACAATTTTCTTGACATTATTCCATTCCACAATTTGAGTGTCCTCTACTCTTACACGAGCTGTGCAACAGTAAACCAGTAAGGACAAATCACTCCCCACATACCAACCCTTGTTGTATTTCTGACAGGATGAGACGGGAGCTTACCTGATTGACAGGGACCCCACATATTTTGGCCCCATTCTGAATTACCTTCGGCATGGAAAACTGATCATGGACAAGAATCTGGCAGAGGAAGGTAACTAACAATTTGTCAACATCTTGAGCCCTGATAGGTTCTTACACACTCCACTCAAGAGGATACAATCTATGGAAAATACTGCTGTTTTAAAAGCCTGTTGAATTTCAACTTACAGGAAGGCTTAAAAATAATATTTTACAGTATACGGTGGTGTAGCTTTTAGCAGGCATCGTACAGAGTGGTATCCATCAGTAAATTGCATTTTACAGTGTACAGTATAGCTTTCAGAAAACAATGAAGCAATCAAGCCATTTGTTGTGCTGTTTTTTTTGTCAGGTGTCCTTGAAGAAGCAGAGTTCTACAACATAGCTTCGCTGGTGAGGCTGGTTAAAGAGAGGATACGGGACAATGAGAACCGGACATCTCAGGTACATGTATAGGAAACCAAAACAATGGGATTATGTCAGTTGATTGGGAACGGGATCAGATTAATTTGTTTACCAGATTGTCATTGTGCAATTGCAAATGGACCACAGGACATTTTTTTGTACTGGCAAAAAAAGACCATGTGTTTGTGTGTACATCATTTATACTGTGTTTCCTTAGTAACATTGTGTGTGTGTGTGTGTGTGTGTGTGTGTGTGTGTGTGTGTGTGTGTGTGTGTGTGTGTGTGTGTGTGTGTGTGTGTGTGTGTGTGCATTTGTTGTGTCCCTCAGGGCCCTGTGAAGCACGTGTATCGAGTACTGCAGTGCCAAGAGGAGGAACTCACGCAGATGGTCTCAACCATGTCGGATGGTTGGAAGTTTGAGCAGGTGCAGAAAATGGAGCCTTTTTTTTAATGTTATGTTTTAGATTTAGGCCTTAGTTGTTTCAAAGGTACCGTTTCATGCTCAGGTTTTGAGATGTGTTTAAACCAGGGTTCCTTCAGGTCAAAATATTTCTGCAATATCATGGAAGTTTGAGAAAGTTCTTTAGTTATGTCACTGAATATCAGGAATATCAGTATATTTTTCTACCTTTTTGGACACACTATTTGTGGCCATCAGCTGGTATTCTGTTCCTTTATCAGAAGAGCCAGGCTTGTGTGTGTTCATTGGTTTGTTTGTATTTTCATGTTTTTCCAATGCACACTGCTCAGGCGAATTACAGTATATGCTCTTGAGCCCTGCATAAGGGAACACACCAGGCAGTATGGTAGAAGTCACACAAGCATGAGCAGCTCTAGGCTGGCTCGTGGAGTTTTTAAAGTCAGTGTAGTTTCACTCCAATCATTTATACCCCCCTTCCCCATCCTTCCACCTAAAAAGCGCAACGCACTTGTTCCTTTACAACTTTTTACCTACCAAAACGTAGTACCGCCATACCAGGGATGTACATTTTAGAAATGCTCTGATCTTGTCAGGGAACTTATGATTTCTCTCATGGAGACAACCTTGTAATACCATTTCTTTCACCTTTTCTTGTCTGCACCCTTCAGCTTATAAGTATTGGCTCCTCTTATAACTATGGCAACGAGGACCAGGCCGAGTTTCTATGCGTAGTTTCCCGGGAGCTCAACAACTCCACTAACGGCATTGTCATCGAGCCCACCGAGAAGGCCAAGGTGTGTGATCTACAACGTGACTCACTTTAATTACCTCACCAGATTTGAAAACAATAATAATCCAGTTTCAGTTTGAGATGTTTTGAGGCCTGGATTTCTTTGCTAATGGTGCTCCATCTGACTGAGCTTTCCTTCTGCCCTTGCAGATCCTTCAGGAGAGAGGCTCGCGGATGTGAGGAGCCAAACGCAGATCCTGAGCTAAATAACACTTAATCAAAAAACCACTTGACATTTTCTCCGGTTTTAGCCATGGTCCATGAGTTCAAACCCCCCTCCACCATCACCCCATCCTCTGGTGTGCCTTTCCACAGTGGGGGCTCTCCCATGCCCCCTCCCCTACAGTGCTGTAACACAGCCCCTACATTCTCATTACTTCTCTGATATAGGCTATGGAACATTTAAGGGGGATTTTTAAAAGAGATTACAAGAGCGTATTATTCCTCATAGCGGTTGTCATTGAGAGAGTGCTGTTGATGGTCATTGTCACAGTGATTCAGGCTGTGGAGCTTTTTGTAGCCCCATGTTGTTGTCAGTGGATGGACCCCCGGAACAGAGCTAAATCATTATCATCATCATCATCATCATCATCATCACAACATTAATAGACAGGACATTTCCTCTCCCTTGTATGTCTGGCTATGTCGACTTGGCAGAAATCTGTGACCATCTCCTCAGGACTCTCAAAGGACTTAAAGAATGAAGACAGCTACACTGACTGAGCCTCCTGAATTCCCTAATG
>CABFOQ010029712.1:0-14812 GCA_900660455.1 Gephyroberyx darwinii | reverse complement strand
TAGCTTTGTAGGCGTTACATTTTAGGTGCCGTGTAGATTCCTCAGTGTTAAGTAAGTAGTGAGGAGGTGAGGGGGTGACAAGTTGTCAGGCAGTGTCAAGGGAGGGTAGTAACTGTGTGTGTGTGTGTGTGTATGTGGCTATGCTGGGAAGGTGAACGCAATCATAGAGGGTTTAACTCTTCGGTTTCCCCCTAGGAATAACAATCCCGGTTGTTTGGCCTTTGAAAGTAGTTGCTGATGGTTTTACAAGTGCAGACCAAAACACACATACACAGAAAAACACTCTTCTTTATAAAAAAAACAGCACCACCACTCATCTTACAACGCGGCCCTGGTTCCAGAGGAGTGCAGGCCAAGGTAAAGCAAAGAAATAACCATCATGTAGTTTTTCATGCTGTCACCCTTCACCTCCTCCTCCTCCTCCTCCTCATCCAGTGTGGTGTTTTCTCAGCATTTGTGCACGTATCGCCAATAAAACCTTCTAAGTAGCGGTAAAGAAAAAATATGAGTGAACTATGACCTGCAGCGGGTGATCATTATGAGGCCAAACAACCACCAATAATAAACAAAAAATCAGCTTCAAAAAAGCGTGGATTTATTTATTTATTTATTTCTTATTTTTGAATCATTTTCATGAGATTTGAATTTTCCGCAAATAAAAAGGGGGGTAACAATATGATTTAAAGTAATATGAATATATCAGTGATTTACTTCAAACAGAAGCAATTTTCCCAATATCATCAGTGATATTTTCACATAAATGTTAAATCTTCCAAAGCTGCTTAAAGCGATAGCGGTAAATAAAAAGGTGGGTAGCTTATGGCCCCCAGTGGGTGATCATCATGAGGCAAACAGACCCTAACTTCATGCAACTTACATCAGTTTGATACGACTTATTATGATATATACCATGAATTAATGTAAAGTTTTACGTTAACCTAAAAAGGTGGTAAAATCTATTCAGCAAATAAAAAAGGGTGGATAAAGTATATTTAGGTTTAAACTTCATTAAACTCCCCATTCTCTTCACCTCTATCTTTTTACCTCATCCTACTCTTCTTCTTTTTGTAACTTGTCTGTCTGGGCTGTCCTGTAGGAGAAAAATATACTGTGAAATGAGGATACAAATAAACCTATAAACAAATAAACATAAAAATAAGGGAATGATCTTGTACCCTCGACCTATTCAGTACAAGCGAATGAGGTCTATCTGGTCTCCTCGATGTGGTAAATAGTGACCTCGACGGATGTGCTTGAAATTTTGTGACCCCTACAGGGGGTGGTCATTATTTCATAAATTTCATCCATTTGTCCAGGGTCGCCGTGGCAACAGGGCAAGCAGAGCAGCCCAGACATCCTTTTCCCCAGCAACTTCCTCCAGCTCCTCCTGGGGTTGATCCCGGGCATGCTGGGAGATACAGTCCTTCCTGGGTCTCCTCCCAGCTGGTCTTGCGCCTCCTTACAACATGGCACAATTTCCTCTAAAACCATATGAAATTGGTAAATATAGACTCTTTATTTCAGTTAAGGAAAGGGTTCATTTTGTTTAAACAAGGATTTCATGGTAAAAATAAACTTTCACTGTGTATTTTGGTTCATGCTCTGGTTCATTTTCACCCCCCCCTCTCTCTCTGTGCCCGACTCACTTTCTGAAGCTTCCCGGCCAAGCGTTCGGCTGATACCGAGGCTAAACGTGCAAACGCGACGCCAGATCCCGCGAATTAAATATGTAAAAGAAACAAATATATTCTTCTGTTATTGGGTTTGCTTGTCGCTCCTCGTACGCGCACCCTGTTGTGGGGCAAAGCGTCAGCTGCCGTGGTTCAGGCCCATTAAATCTGATTGCCGCGGCAGTTACATGACGTTTATTAAAATTTTGCCTCTCGGCTCGCCAGCTGCGCATGTTAACTTGGTTATTTTTAGGCGCCGGTAATGGCTTACAGATTATAGCAGGTTGCGGGGCCGACAACAGAGCCTCATAATAAGGACTTAATGAAATATGAGCCTTCAAGCTTACTCTTGTTTAAAAGGTGCTCCGGTAACACACTCTCTCTCTCTTTTTCTATGTCTGTTGTTTGTTCTGCAGCTCCATTCTTCCCCTCCCTCTTCGCAGCCTTTGCATGAGAGGCCGTCTATCAAACCAACTGAGGAAGGGAGAAGGAGTAAAAAAAAAGATGGATTACACTGTATGGGTAGAAAAAGTTTTGCTCCCGTGAGTTCATTATTTCTCTGGAACTCTAATGGAAGAAGCCAAATCCTCAATCCTCAGTTGCACATATGATATCGTAATGCACCGACTAATGCACATACAACCGCAGTAATGCACTGGCTGACTGGCTTTCTCTACCACTGCTTTTACAGCTCTTCAACCTTGACAGCGCATCTCAGTCCTTGACTGAAGTTGCGGGTGTTTTTGTACCCTGCACCCCGACCCTCCAGCAATGCCGCGCGTTTATTTTTATACCATGTGAGCATGCTGAATAGCAGCATGATTGGCCTGGTCCTCTCCCGTGTCTCCGAGCTATAAGCGGGGCATCCAAAGGCTTTTGACTTGGAGCCACCCCCCACCCCCACCACATCTCTCTGCTTTGCCGATTCTTTACATTTCTTTCTGTCATTTCTGAATTTCATCTTCTTTGCCTTCCTTCATCTCCCCCATTTCTCATTTCTCTCTCTCTCTGTCTGTAATACTTTCATGTGGGAAACTCTTTGCATGTTGTACCTTTACACACAGTACGCATGCATAACATTAAAGTACCTAAACATTAAAAAGGTGTTTCTACTTATTTTCTCCATCATCTCCCACCTCTTCCATCGTTCTCTCTTCGCGGTTGTCAACAGATTTGTGACGCAACTGTGAAGCCTCTGTATTGGATTATGGATTGAAGCCGATATATTTTGTGGATAAAAGAGAGATACCTTGATGATTTATTGGAGTGCCTAGAATTTATCCAAATAATTACCAGAGGAGCCTTTTTAACCCAAAGAGCATTCTAGCCCTCCTATTTGTTTTCCAAGCTCATTTCTTTTGCTGATATTCTTAAAATTTGACAGTTTTTACGCCAAAAAGAATTGTATTCGTGTCAGGGTGGAAGCTTCTGAAACTGCATTTAGGCCAAGGGACACAAACGTAATCAAAACTGCCACTACTCCTAATACTACTACTACTACTACTACTACTACTACTAATAATAATAATAAAACATTTTCATGCATGCTTTTGTGGAATCTGATCGAAGTGTCTCATTAGAATCAGTTCAGGTTAAGGGCTTCCCACAGACAACCAATCTACAATAAATATGTAATCAATCAAACTGCATCATATCCATCATATCAATGGCCTCACACACACACACATGCACACTATGCACGCAAATAGTCAAACACCACAACACCACCCCCTCCTCACTCACACCCACACACCACACGCCATGTAACCAGCTCCTCTCCATTTCAGGTGTATGTGTTGGGTTTTTTTTAACTCTTAACTTTCCATTCCATTTAACGTGATCGGTCCATTAGGAAAGCGAAGCGTGGCGCCCTAACGAGGCCTTGTTAACGAGGGAGAGCAAATTGCCTCCACCAGCTCAGAAGAAGGCAAGCTAAAAAAAGAGAGAAAGAGAGGGGGCGAGAGAGCATTGTGAGAAACCTTCATGAAGTCTCACACACACACACACACACACACACACACTGTTTGAATTTTTGAGATCAGTTCTTAATATGACAAGCCTCTCTCAAATGAGAATTCAATGATGAAACTTTATGACGCCTGCGGGGAAATTAGGTTGTCGCAAAAGTTTCAGCAGGGGAAAAGGCAAATAGAATATAAGCACACAATGAAAATGTAAAATAAGCGATAAAAACGGCAGGAATAATACAAATGATAAAACAATAAAAGCAATAAACTAGAATTAAAGAAAAAGAGAGATCCAAGGCATTCCAACAGGTTAAAAAGCCTTTATTCTATTTGGCTAGTCTTTATGATAAGTTACACACCAAGAGGAAGTGACCTCACATATATACTATTGATGATTGGTAAGCGGATTGGAATGATTACCAATGATCATCTCAGAGTGCCACGTCATGGTCCATAAGCATGACTCAGTAGATGCAAAAGCAAAAAGATGACAGAACAATATAAAGATGCAACATGCAAAAGAGCTACATAGAACCACCATCAGGTCAGGGGGCAGAGCGCAGCCATTGAACGGCGCGCCTGGAGCAATCTTGGGGTTAAGTGCCTTGCTCAAGGGCACTTTGGCAGTGTTGGTGGGCACTGTAGCTGTGACACCAGTCATTTTTTCAATCACCAGCTCACAGCTGGAATACACCCTCCTGGTGGTGCTGGGGATCGAAACCAACGACCCTCTGGTGATGGGTCTGGCCTCACTAACCGCTAGGCCAACCTGCTGGATTTTAAGATTATATTTTAATAAAAGAAGGAACTTTAATGGACTCTGGGGATTTTGGGTCATTGCAGCGACAAAATAATAATAATAGGATACAGCAAACAGGTATAACAGGTATTAATCATAATGCAACCATTCCAGCTTGTTAAAAAACATAGTATGAATGCAATTTATGGAAAAGAATTACCGCATGATGAGGTTGTTCAAAATAATAGCAGTAGAAAATAGAAACAAAGTAAAAACTAAATAAAATATATACAATATGAAAATGCACAAAAATGTGAGGATCCTCCAAAATGCCGAAGGCAGAAACAAACTCTCAACTCTCCGACAGTTTATGTAAAGACAGAGGAAAATAAGAGGAGCAGCTCACAGCTGCAAAAAAAACCAAACAATTGATGCAATACATATTTCCCCGTTTGTGAAAATGCCAAGAAAACAACAAGGTGAAACAACGTCAGGAACCAGGAACAGTGAAGCAAATGGGCATCAGGTGTCAAGACGTGGATCCCGGGATTGCTGTAATTTTTTGTATGTGAAAAAAGGGGTGTGAAACATGCTTTTTTTGGAAAACAAATGGAAGACAAACTTCCCATAACTTTCCAATTAACCACCAGATAGAGCTTTGCTTTTTTGTTTTACCAGAACTTTTTGGAAAATGCACTTCAGGAGTCACTTATTTTCTTTTCCTGTCTCCAGAAAGTCTGCTTGGGTTGATGCCAGGCAATGCTAGTCAATGGAGCAGAATTTAAACCTACTGAAAAATGTTCTGTCTGTACTTTTCTATACTTAATTACAAGTGTTATACTCGGCCACCACTGGGATGTTCTGGCCATAATGTTCTTTACCTAAGACCCACCTATGAAAGACTATTGGAAAAGGAAAATTGTCCATATTTGGAATGAGGACAGTATCACTTTTGCTTTGTGGGTGCTTTGACTCGCATCATCAGACCACATAAGCCTACTTAACAAAAAGGTGCGGTTACTTAGACAAGAGGATGTATGGGAATTGGAACAAGAAACAAAAAGGCTGATCACAGCTGACAAAAAGCAGCATAAGGACAAGGTGGAGAGCGCTCTGATTGGGGGCAGTGCAAGGAAAGAGACCATGGCCATGACAAGTGGTGCCCATAAGAGCATCGAGGAAGAGAGACATAGAGACACCGTCTACCAATCAGCTACCCAAAAGGCCCTCAAACTCTGTAGTGCCTACAAAAGCCCAGGTCCTGGTGGAATCCCTGGCCACGCTCTTAAATACCATCCTCATCAATCGGCAAGGCATTTCTTCATACATTTTCCAGCTTTTGACTTTTTCCAGTAAAAAGTCAGTCATGTTCCTGTCCCCAAAACTAATGAACCATCCTCTCTAAACGACTACTGCCCCATTGCTCTGACACCCCTCACGATGAAATGTTTTAAAAAGGTCATCGATGTTTCCAATTTGCCTATCAGGCAGCGCGGGGATGCCCTCCTGACCCTGCTTAATGTGCTTTACGGACATCTCGATGGGCGCAAATCCAATGTCAAGGTTTTATTCTTTGACTTCTCATCCGCATTTAGCGCAATTAATCCCACCATTCTAGCTGAAAGACTCAGTCAGACTTTTGGCTTGCCCGGGATATCGTAGGTCCTTGACAAGCACGGGCACGCCTCAAGACTGTATTTTGTCACCGCTTCATCCTCTACAATAATTGTGTCATCCCAACAGACGCCTGATTAAAATTGCTGGGGCCACGGCTCTAGTTAGCCCGCTCACTGACGAGGAGGTCCACTTAAGTGGTTTTGGTCAAAACAAACTTTTTGAGGAAATTGGCCTCCTTTAATGTAGACCGTCTCCTCCTAAAACTCCTAACACAAATGTCTAACAAAGGAACAAGCTCAGGGGAACTGTGACTATATTGTCAGCAGGATGCTTGGAGCCCAGCAGGACTGTCTGGGTGACAGCTACAGCAAGAAGGGCCCTCAATAAAGCTGTAAGGGTTTTATCTGACTTTGAATAGGGAAGTTGAGTATTTCCCGTCTCCGCACTCTCTCCTTAATGCACACCCAAATTTTTTGTTTCTCATGGTTAGGCTATGATGAACTGTGTGTCTGGCCAGCTGGCTCGCCAGACAGCAGCCTGAACTAGGTATGGGCTTTGGTGGTGTTGGGATGATGATAGTAGTGATGATGGTGATGATGCTTTGGTGATGATGCTGCAGATTGTTGTAATGTAATGTCATGTCTTGTGCTGTGTTATTGCAAATTTTTTACCACACTGGAAATTCCCTGTGAGGGATAATGAAGTTAGTCAATCAGTCAATCAATCAATCAATCAATCAATCAATCAATCAATCTGTCAATCGGTTATGAAATCTTTTGCCAGTGAGACAATATAATCCAAAGATTTCATTTTTCTGTTCTTGGAATTTTATACACTTCACATACATTTCTAAATAAATAATAAATAAATTAATACATTTCTACTCTACTTCAATTTTAGACCAAAAATCCCAAATAAATGTATTTTCAACTTAATTTGCAGCAAAACTTTAAGGTGTGTGAATACTCTACTTTTAAGCCACTGTTGAAAATGTTTTGTGCCTTTTGTGCTCAAACTCAAATTGTTAAACACATGAACGAATTTTGATTAACACTTTGGCACACACTCTCTTTCTGTTTATTTACCTTCAAACGCATTAACAAACAAAAGGTGGGTCATTAAAAATAAAACAGAAAAATGAGAAGGGGATACAAAAGCCCAAGTCCAGGAATCTAAATCTCTACTGCTGGAGAGAGATCTTGTAGCAACTGATATATAAGATAGATAGATAGATTTTATTACATTAATAATTATCACACTATAAGGGGTGTAACATTTTTACTATATATATATATATATATATTATTACAATACCCATAAGAAGATGTTAGTACATTATCCAGCAATTTATTGCAACAGGTTTTATTTCATTTTTGACTCATGACATTTTAGTACATAAGTTATTACATTATTTGGCATTGCGACATTACGACCCCTGTATTTTACAAGACATGCTGTTTATGAGTTTTATGAACTGTGGTGAAGATGCTGCGCTCTAGTATCCTAGTAGCTTTTGGACGAGTTGTAGATTATTGAGTACTTCATCAATGCAATGGGACAGAAGCACACCTTGTTCACCTTGTTCCTATGGGACTCAAATTATCGAGCGAAAACGAGGAGCTTGGTTGAGGAAACTTGGCCCAGAACAAAGCAGCAGAGTCAAAACCTCCCCTGGCCTTCTGGAGTGAAGTCTGCTACCCTGATGTCTGTAGCCCACACAGTCTGCCTCTGTAAACTCCATCCATCAGGACTCTTTAACGCAGAAAAACTGACTTTGACACACAAAGTTTCCTCGCCCACTTGGTTCTCGGATGTTTCTGGGGAAGCTCCAGGCCCTGCGGTGAATCCGTACTTTGCTTCTTGGATGAGTTTTATAATTCTCCCCCTGTGGACAAGAAACTTGATCCACTGCTTGGGATGCCGTTCGCCCCAAAAAAAAAAAAAAAATCAAAGTCTCTTTTCTTCTTTAAATGAGAGGCTTTAAGAGTCGCCAGCCTCGCCTAGCCTGCCCTCTGACTTGTTCCTCCTACTCCTCTACGTCCTCATCTTCCCTCTCAAGGGGATGAGAGGGTCCTGGCACTCTTTTAAAGGTTTTCCTCCGTGTGGCTTGCCTGTTCAGTCTAGCCTTTCAACAATGAAATGGAAGTGTCTGATGAGTCTGCCCACTCGCCTCTCTTTTTCTCTCTCCACTGATGGACAATGATTTAGGGTGCGATCACACCTCCAGTTGATTTTCTTTGGTCCAAGCCATAGTGCATTTTGGTATTTGGTTAATTTAGGTTCACTCTGTCAAATTACAAGTGAACCAGGGCTTGTAAACAGTAATCTTGTGAGTCACATGGATACCCATGCTTTTCCTCTCTACACCATTCTTTCACCGTGTCTGTTTGTTGCCTCTCCTCCCTCTCGCTCTCTGGCTCTCATTCTCTTGCGCTCATATCTCAGCTTGCATTCTGCCTCGCTTTTAACTCTCAGTGCCTTCATCCCCCTTTTTTCTCTTTTGCTGCTTTTTAGTGCTGCTGGGCTGATGCCATCCCAGTGGTTGTCCTTGAGCACAGAGAGCTGCTTGGCAGTGGAAATAGGCTTTAGAGGAGGTAGGTATCCAGACAGATAGAGAGACACAGGCTGAAAGAGCGACAGGTCAGACCAGGATACAGCTAACCACCAGCGCGGATGGGAAGGTTACTTTCAAAATGCAATATATTACAGATTACCTACTTTAAGCAATAATATGTGACATTTTCATATAAATAAATGTCAGTAACACAATAGTGATTCATCCAGCCAATTCGTGAAAGCTTTTACATTTGCTGTTCTAAACACCTGGTGTCTGGTAGGTCGTTTCTGTGAAAAATGTAAATTGAAAAATTTGTTTGAATCCATGAAAATCAATGTTTTTATGGAGTGATATCAGTTTGAAAGTTGAAGATAAGTTTTGAAAAGTCCAAGCTCAATTTACGGGAATTAATTATGTGATCGTAAGAAGGTTTTGCATGCTGGAAGTTTGAATACTTGACAGAA
Source organism: Gephyroberyx darwinii (assembly GCA_900660455.1). Lineage (NCBI taxonomy): Eukaryota > Metazoa > Chordata > Actinopteri > Trachichthyiformes > Trachichthyidae > Gephyroberyx > Gephyroberyx darwinii. The sequence continues at coordinate 5,798 of CABFOQ010029712.1, read as the reverse complement.
ATTTTTGAATGCTTGTAACTTAATGTTATTTACAACTTATAGTACATGCAGTATTAAAAAATAAAGGTATGGCCACTAAATTCGAAAAAAAAGATGAACTACTCAGTTCATTATAGCATACAGTGCAACACCTGTGTGCCTTAAGAATGGCGGCATCTTCTCATTTTGGACTTAAGGAGATGGGTGTTGACATCTGTTGGCGGTTCCTCATGCTTGGCAAGCCTAGCATAACAAAATGAAGCGAGGGCAAACTGTATTCTTGACTAACACAAGAGAAAGTAAATTATGTCAGAGTACGGACAAATCCATCATGCTAAAGTTACAGGCTTTGGTTTTGTTTGAGTCCCCACGTCGCCAAAATATGGGTTTGTTTTGCTGTGAAAATCTCTAATTTGGCAGGATGACAGGTTACCAAAACTCTGTCCAATAAATAAGCTAGTTGTGACTCCATGTGACTTTTGTTTTGAAGCCCTGGTTTACTTGTAATTGGGCAGTGTGAACCTAAACCAGCAAAATACAAAAATAAACAACAACAACAACAACGTGAACTTTTCCACTATAGTTTGGACTAAAGAAAACAAACTGTAGGTATGATCACAGCCTGAGATAATTCGCTAATTGGTGGTCGGGCTTTGTAGTGGCACCAAAAATGCAATAAGAACAAGCCAAGGATCTGTGTTGACCTCACTAAGCTAAATGAGGCAGTGTACAGGGATACTGTATCAGTGGGCCAGTGGCTGGCACAGCTAAATGGAGCTAAATAGTTTACAAAGCCTTGATGCCTGCTGGATTCTGGCAGATACCTCCAGCAGAAGAAAACGGGGAGCTTTCTACATTCATCTCACCCTGCTGGCAGTGCTGCCTCAACAGCTTGCCATTTGGCATCAACTCAGGACCAGAGTACTTCCAAAGATGCATGTCTCAGCCATTGGATGGACTTGGGTGGCATAATATGTCAGGAAAATGATATTCCCATACATGGGGAGGAGAGGGCACAGCACAAAGAATGATGTTTACGTTTGGTATGGCTCCAGGACGCTGGACTGATGCTGATGTAAAGGGGACATTCGTCAATACAGACCTCAGGCCAAAACAAGAGTATCAGCTGACGCATAAGGAGCCCTCACACAAAGACATGCCAATATGACACCCTGCCGCCTACATCGCTCACAGCCTATTGGACACAGAGCGAAGATATGCGCAACTGGAGAAGGAATCATTGGCAGTAATATGTGGGAGGTTTAGCTCATACCTGATTGGACTTCAGTTTTCCATAGAGACCGACAACATATGATTGCATTATTGCTGGCCCTATTAGGGGCTAAAGTGCTTGATACCTACCGCCTAAAATTCAGCGTTTCTGCCTCCGATTGTTGAGGTTCACCAACAAGAGGGCATACAAACCCAGGAAGGCAATCATAAAGGCAGACTGCTAAGAGAAGTGCAAGAGCTGCATTTAGCACAGGCAGTTATCCACACAGTATGAAACAATGTAATGGCTTCTAAGCCAGAATTGCGATCGAATAATAGCAACAGTGGGACCAAAGAATGGTGAAAAAAAAGGGTGGCCCTGCCAAGAGAGGAGCAGGAACTGTGAGGTATTAGTATTATTTGCTAAAAGTCAACTTCTTTGGCCTGAACAAATGATCGGCACAGATAAAATGATACCCTGGAGACATAAACAATCACTGTCTAGCTGCAGTTTTTGGACAAGGTAGTGGTACTTTCTATTTCTATTGTTTATCAGTAAATTCATGCTATGCACCCACAACCTAGAGTGCTTTCTTTCCTTGTCCTTGTCTGTGAACAACAATGGCAACAGCAACGAATTTGCACTGGTCGAGATAAATGTTTCTGTGTTTTCAGATTATCCACCCACCTATTTTCAAAAACACCATGCCCCAGTGTACATTATACAAACATATATGAACTTCATCTGTTTCATCCATTTATGTCAGGCCGCCCCCTTACGTTACTAATATTGCTCACAAATTAAAAAGATTCAATGAGATTAGCAAGCATTGATTAGCATTGAAGTCCATACACTTGTTCCATCTTCGGTCTCCTCCTTCAGCTGGCTAGAAAAGATTTTGAAGGATGGTTTAGATATTTGCAGCCAAAATATAAAGTTTGTTATTTGTGTACTCTGTCCTCTTTATTTATTTTGCTAGCATAGTTAAGTATTCATAACCAAAACACAAAGTAAGTTATGTTTCTCCTCTGTTATTGAAGATATTTTGCTAGCTTAGTAAGCTCAGAATGCAACAGTTTCTTTGTAGAAACAGTCTAGCTGCCTAGTCTCTTGCAAGAGAGATGAAAAAACTGATGAAGATATGATTTTGTGGACAAATAAATATGACTTATAATTGTAATTTGTAATGTATCAATTTAAGTGTGCTTAACCATACTAAAAACACAATACAGGCAGGAAATGGAGACTATACAAAGAAACATAAAGAATTTTCCTTTACCTGAACCAGTTGTACATCAATGTTCTTGTTGACTTTGAGGTGCAAGTGTTAAAAATTAATATATAATATCACTGTGATATTAATACATGCCATATCAGGCAATTAAAGGTTACGCATTTGGGTGTATTTTTGGCAAGAACTGATATAAAACAAACAAAAACTTTGAGTCATGGCACTATGTAGAAAGACAGAGTGCTGAAGATTAACGCATACAGACCAGAATCCCCTTCCGTCAAGCAAACACGCTAACACACAGCGTTACAGATTCCGTGGCAGAGATCCTCATTCACGCCTTCGTCACCTCCCGTCTGGACAATAGAGTGGTGCAGGAATGACGTATTTTTGTAGGCCAACCCAGAAGTTAGCATCGCCCGGGTTCCCTCGACAAAAAGCCAATGGGATTTTTGCATTGGATTTTGGATTATTGCAAAAAAAAAAGCTCTGTGGCAAACAAAAGTTTATGATACTTACACGTTTTGTTCAGCAAGATAATCTTCACAAATGAACACCACTTTTATGATTTTTGACACGTAAATGCAATCGCCAGAAGTAAAAAGCTAACGTTAGGCTATAAACGAACTTCACCACGGTCACGGTCACGGTCAACTTCAACGTCACCACCACTAAAAATATTGAAAATACTATAAATTGATAAATCTACAAGTTGGAAAGTTTTAGCTAGAATAGTTTGGAAGAGCGTGAGTATAAACACAACTAGAGGCTGTAAAGGCGGACTAGTGAGTGGATGAATTACTGTGTTCGGCGTGATGGCGTTTAATGTGCCCGACAACCTCTGTAGTCTCATTTAGCCACTTGTTAGCAACCGCCTTTTTAAAAAGCACGCAAAAGCTTCAAAATATACTTGACTTGCCTTATAGTACTTATAGTTTTCAGTCTGTTATATGAGCTTCTAACGGCTCATACACTGTTATAATACAGTATAATCTGTTATACCTATATGCTTTAAGTGTTAAGGCATCATTAACTCAACCACATATTCATCCACTGCACAGTGATTTTTAGCTGTACAGTTTCCCATCACCCACCACCTTCACTTCCTATGGGTAAGTATGTCTGTGCACGCGTGTGTGTGTGTGTGTGTGTGTGTGTGTGAGTTGTAAATAGAAGGTGTGGCATTGTGCTTTTAGGGTTGCTAATTTGAAGACAAGGCTGTCATTAGCAGGTATGTTTCCACTCTGGGAATTATCACTCAACACATATCAATCAACACAGCAACACGTTAACACCAATTAGACGCTATGGTAGATGAATTCAGTTTACATTCCTTTTACAATTAAATAGTTGTCTTTAGGTTCATAGACAACATCCGTACAGCACTGGTCAGTCAATTATACAATAAATATGTAATTAATCAAACTGCTCAAACTAATCAAACTCATTTCCGTAATTTCAAAGGTGGACGACACGAACTGGACCAGATCTGATTTAAAGGCCAGTATTGACGAATCGATATGTCTAACCCTATTTAAAAGTCTGTGTTTTTACTTGAGTAACTACTTACTCTCACACTTTAGCCTACTTTTACATGAATAGGCTTCATTTTCAGGAGTACAATGACAGCTGACATTTAAAGCCAAAAGTCATTCTGGATTTTACCATCCATAATTGATGTGAGCTTAAAAAAAGGAACCATCCGCTAAAAGGCTGGGCTGATGATAATGCATTCAATTATTAGCAAGCATTACACCAAAATGGAAAATTCCATAATTTTTGGCATGATGATTTGGAACACGCACAGAATATTAATGATTGATGGTTAATGGCTACTGAGCCTTTTACTTTTTACTTTTTCTTGAGTCATGTTATAGAAAAGTACTCCGACTGAAGGGAACTGAAGTAGCAGTAGCCTGTACTTGAGTCAAATATTTCACTGCTCAACTTTGACGGTGGCCGTTTTAAGAACTTACTTACTCCGAAGGCTGCCACAGCTGCGATGCTGGGAACGTTGATGGTAATGATGAAAAATCAGCGCTTCCACACAACGCTGAAAAATGCGTACCCTCGCCAGCCCCTCCGAGGAGGAGGCAGATAGATGGATGGACGGATGAGCGGAGGAGTGGAGCATCATGAAGTCTGCCTTGATGGAGAGGGAGAGAGAGAATGGGGACAGATGAGTGATGAGCGTGTCAGACTGATGATAATAGAAAAGACAGGATTGATTAGCAACGCTCGGCTGTGCGCGGGGAGGATGGAGAGGGAGATTCTGCAACACAAAGAGATACTGAAGAGATATTCACGACTCGCAAAACATTTATGAGAGACTGATGTAGCATGCACGTACAGTTCTGGCCAAGATTATTGGCACCCTTGCATTTCATACAATAGCTTCTGAAATAACTGGAAAGTTAAACAACTTTCGCCAGAACTGTACATCCTGGGTTTGGGATTATCATAACAACATCATAACATTTTCATATAAATAAATGTACATTTTGGATTCATATAACACAGGAAGTGATGCGCTTTACATTTCTTGTTTGTTTGGTACACAGAGTAGAAGTACTTGGTAGTTAGCATGAGCAGCGATAGCCACCGTGGCTGTGGGTGAAGAAAAGAGCCCCACCTACAGGAACCTTAAACTCCATCAACAAAAAATTCAAGGAAAAAGATGTCACAGTACTGGACACACTGTTTGATTGACAGGTGATCTCTGGGAAGAGCAGTGAAGAAACACCACAGAGCTGAGCACCAATGATGGAGACTAAGGCCCAATCCCATTTTTCATTTTTACCCCTACCCCTCGTTTTCAAGTGCCCCTCGCTTTTCGACTTGCCCCTCGGAACAGAGTTACAAGGGGTAGTAGTGGTTGAAATCTTCCCCTCTGAAATGGGACAACCCTTCAATCAGTCATCAGTCGTCAGCAGTCGTGGATGGTGTTTACATAAACAGACGCAACGAGTTTGTTGCCGGACATTACTATGGCAATAATGGTATTATCACAAAGACATTTGCCATTTATCTGATGGAGATAGAAAAGCATGGACGCTCGTGATTCGTTCACAATTTATAAGTTTCACGCTATCAATTGATCAAACAAGTCATCAAATAAAAAAGAACATGCTTCATTACCAGACCACTTCATGACAGAATAACGTTAGCGGTGCTCTGTAGGCTAGCAACCCGTGCTCCTACCCTGCCAGTCTGCACTGATATTAGAGGAGCGGTAACAAGTGCGGCAACTTCGCTGCTGGACTTTAGTTATATTTCGGGCGTCATATGCCATCAAAGCCATCTATCCATGCAACATGGAAATATGTCAAAATGCAGGACTGTCATGCACAAATCAGCCTTAAAACAATGTTGTAA